>CM059780.1:2094889-2379889 GCA_030435695.1 Brachymystax lenok tsinlingensis
ACAGAGGAAAGAGAGGGATGAATACACTGAGAGGAAAGAGAGAGATGAATACTGAGGAAAGAGAGAGAGAGATGAATACACAGAGGAAAGAGAGGGATGAATACACTGAGAGGAAAGAGAGAGATGAATACACTGAGGAAAGAGAGAGAGATGTATACGCTGAGAGGAAAGAGAGAGATGAATACACTGAGGAAAGAGAGAGGGAGAGATGAATACACAGAGGAAAGAGAGGGATGAATACACTGAGAGGAAAGAGAGAGATGAATACACTGAGGAAAGAGAGATGAATACGCTGAGGAAAGAGAGATGAATACGCAGAGGAAAGAGAGAGAGAGATGAATACACAGAGGAAAGAGAGAGAGAGAGATGAATACACAGAGGAAAGAGAGATGAATACACTGAGGAAAGAGAGATGAATACACTGAGGAAAGAGAGATGAATACGCTGAGGAAAGAGAGATGAATACGCTGAGGAAAGAGAGAGAGAGATGAACACACAGAGAGGAAAGAGAGATGAATACACAGAGGAAAGAGAGATGAATACACAGAGGAAAGAGAGAGAGAGATGAACACACAGAGAGGAAAGAGAGAGATGAATACACAGAGGAAAGAGAGAGAGAGATGAACACACAGAGAGGAAAGAGAGAGATGAATACACAGAGGAAAGAGAGAGATGAATACACAGAGGAAAGAGAGAGAGATGAATACACAGAGGAAAGAGAGAGATGAATACACTGAGGGGAAAGAGAGAGAGATGAATACGCTGAGGAAAGAGAGAGAGAGATGAATACACTGAGGAAAGAGAGAGAGAGATGAATACACAGAGGAAAGAGAGAGAGAGAGATGAATACACAGAGGAAAGAGAGAGAGAGATGAATACACTGAGGAAAGAGAGAGAGATGAATACACTGAGGAAAGAGAGAGAGAGAGATGAATACACTGAGGAAAGAGAGAGAGATGAATACACAGAGAGGAAAGAGAGAGAGATGAATACACAGAGGAAAGAGAGAGAGATGAATACACAGAGAGGAAAGAGAGAGAGATGAATACACTGAGGAGAGAGAGAGATGAATACACAGAGGAAAGCAGAAGCAGAAACACATGTCAGAGGTTGCCTCAGCTAAGAAAAACCACACCTAATGCACGTAGGCCACGTATCACATGTACCACTGTTAAGCAGAAACACATGTCAGAGGTTGCCTCAGCTAAGAAAAACCACACGTAATGCACGTAGATCTCGTGTCACATGCTCCACTGTTAAGCGGAAAAAACACGTCAGAGGTTGCCTATGGTAACAATATATAAGCAGAACTGGTGTTCGGTCAGATCAGCTGTATCCTGGACCAGCTCGGCTTTGATTGCTCTATATTAAAGTCTATTATTGAATTCAACAGTTATTGTAAGAGTGTTACATGGTTTAATGGTTACATGGTTTTTTCCACGACACCAGCCATACATGCTGCCTTTCTGCATGTACCATAGCGTGGATTGGTTCAGATGTTGTCGATGTTGACCCTTTGCCAAAGTCTCACTAGAAGAAACACACTTGGGTTTAATATTTTCCTTCCTGAGAAAATACTTGCTTGCTGTGTGTAGCAGAGACAATAGTCTGACTTGGGTGGATGGAGTCTTTGATCGTTTCTAGGGCCTTCCTCTGACACCGCCTGGAATAGAGGTTCTGGATGGCAGGGAGCTCGGCCCCAGAGATTGACTGTCCGTACGCACTACCCTTCCAGTTGGATGCCGAGCAGTTGCCATACCAACCGGTGATGCAGCCAGTCAAGATGCTCTCCAAGGTGCAGCTGTAGAACTTTTTGAAGATGCCAAATCTTTTCGGCCTCCTGAGGGGGAAGAGGCATTGTGGTTGCCCTCTTCACGACTGTGTCTCAGTAGAGTAGGCCAGAAGGCCAAACTGGAAAACCTAACCTCCATCAAAACAAAAAGTTGGCGGAGCCGCAACAGTTCTTCCGTGCAAGGGTGTTTATTTACAAAGTGATTTTGCGAAAAAAATAACAGTACTGCCATCAAAAGTATACTTTACAGGGACAGCTTAAACCATGCTGCCCCATCCAGAGCTCAATACCAAATGGCCTTCCCCTTGAACTGAAAGAGAGGCTCCTTTTGTAGGGGAAGCCCTTCCCCCTCAGAACATAGCCAACACTAATTAATTAAGCAATTACCTTTATCAAGCCTACATTCAGCTAAACATACTGAATTACATACATTGAGACACGTTTTTCAAGATACCATATATTAATCTAACATTTACAAAATCACATCACTACTGACATGGTTTTTCAATATGCCAATTGACATTAATGAGCCATTGGTCAGGCACTACAAAGTCAGCCCGATTTGCTTAGCCGGGTCCTTATCCAGCATCCCGGAGCTAGAGATGGATAGAGAGAGAGAACAGAACCAAACAACGCGTAACATTGATAAGTATAATAAACGTTGCTTAAATAAACATGAACACTTGTCTGTATTCTTTATACCCCAACCTGTTAGTAACGGGAGGTCACTGTAATGTCCTAATATAGACGCTAACTTATGTGTCGACCCACATTGTTAACATAGCTGAAAAGGGAGCAGGGAGGCGTGATGAACGTGTGTGTGTGTGTGTGTGTGTGTGTGTGTGTGTGTGTGTGTGTGTGTGTGTGTGTGTGTGTGTGTGTGTGTGTGTGTGTGTGTGTGTGTGTGTGTGTGTGTGTGTGTGTGTGTGTGTGTGTGTACCAAATGCTGCCAGTGGCGGACTTCTCCGTCACAGTTGGTGTGTGTAGACAATGATCCTTAGTGATGTGGACACCGAGAAACTGTGAAGCTCTCGACCCGCTCCACTAGAGCCCCGTCGATGTGAATGGAGGCTTGCTCGGCACTCCGTTTCCTGTAGTCAGCTTCTTTGTCTTGCTGACGTTGAGGAAGAGGTTGTTGAAGACTCTCTGAGACAGAGCTTCTAAACATTAACAATGTGTGGACAGCTGCTCGTCGAACATCTCATTCCAAAATCATGGGCGTTAATATGGAGTTGCCCCCCCTTTGTTGCTATAACAGCCTCCACTCTTCTGGGAAGGCTTTCCACTAGATGTTGGGACATTGCTGCTATAACAGCCTCCACTCTTCTGGGAAGGCTTTCCACTAGATGTTGGAACATTGCTGCTATAACAGCCTCCACTCTTCTGGGAAGGCTTTCCACTAGATGTTAGAACATTGTTGCTATAACAGCCTCCACTCTTCTGGGAAGGCTTTCCACTAGATGTTGGAACATTGCTGCTATAACAGCCTCCACTCTTCTGGGAAGGCTTTCCACTAGATGTTGGAACATTGTTGCTATAACAGCCTCCACTCTGCTGGGAAGGCTTTCCACTAGATGTTGGAACATTGTTGCTATAACAGCCTCCACTCTTCTGGGAAGGCTTTCCACTAGATGTTGGAACATTGCTGCTATAACAGCCTCCACTCTTCTGGGAAGGCTTTCCACTAGATGTTGGAACATTGCTGCTATAACAGCCTCCACTCTGCTGGGAAGGCTTTCCACAAGATGTTGGGACATTGCTGCTATAACAGCCTCCACTCTACTGGGAAGGCTTTCCACTAGATGTTGGGACATTGCTGCTATAACAGCCTCCACTCTGCTGGGAAGGCTTTCCACTAGATGTTGGGACATTGCTGCTATAACAGCCTCCACTCTTCTGGGAAGGCTTTCCACTAGATGTTGGGACATTGCTGCTATAACAGCCTCCACTCTGCTGGGAAGGCTTTCCACTAGATGTTGGGACATTGTTGCTATAACAGCCTCCACTCTGCTGGGAAGGCTTTCCACTAGATGTTGGGACATTGCTGCTATAACAGCCTCCACTCTTCTGGGAAGGCTTTCCACTAGATGTTGGAACATTGCTGCTAATAACAGCCTCCACTCTTCTGGGAAGGCTTTCCACTAGATGTTGGAACATTGCTGCTATAACAGCCATTCAGCCACAAGAGTATTAGTGATGTTGGGCGATTAGGCCTGGCTCGCAGTCGGCGTTCCAATTCATCCCAAAGGTGTTCGATGGGGTTGAGGTCAGGGCTCTCAGCAGGCCAGTCAAGTTCTTCCACACCGATCTTGACAAACCATTTCTGTATGGACCTCGCTTTCTGCACGGGGGCGTTGTCATGCTGAAAGGGGCCTAGCCTGAACCATGAAAAACAGAACCAGACCATTATTCCTCCTCTACCAAACTTTACAGTTGGCACTGTGGATTCGGGCAGGTAGTGTTCTCCTGGCATCTGCCAAACCCAGATTTGTCTATGGAGATTGCATGGCTCTTTGCTCGATATTATACACCTGTCAGCAAGGGCTGTGGCTGAAATAGTGCGGCTCCACTCATTTGAAGGGGTCTTCACATACTGCTGTAGATATAGTGTACCTTAGTACAGCATTGGTTACGTTTTAGAGATCCACTGTAATGTTAAAAACAAACACGATATTGGAGGATTTGGACGGAACTTCACCCATAAATCCTGGTGGAATGCATGATATTGTATACGAAACATATGCACCTAGTTTAACCCAGAAGAAGCCACGTGCACACAGCAGAGGAGTTCAGAATGTTCCTTAGCTGGAACAGAGACTGGTTCAGCTCCCCCCATGCAGCACCTTGTCTGAGCTCTGACACAGAGACTGGTTCAGCCCCCCCATGCAGCACCTTGTCTGAGCTCTGACACAGAGACTGGTTCAGCCCCCCCATGCAGCACCTTGTCTGATCTCTGACACAGAGACTGGTTCAGCCCCCATGCAGCACCTTGTCTGAGCTCTGACACAGAGACTGGTTCAGCCCCCATGCAGCACCTTGTCTGAGCTGTGACACAGAGACTGGTTCAGCCCCCCATGCAGCACCTTGTCTGAGCTCTGACACAGAGACTGGTTCAGCCCCCATGCAGCACCTTGTCTGAGCTGTGACACAGAGACTGGTTCCAGCCCCCCATGCAGAACCTTGTCTGAGGCTGTGACACAGAGACTGGTTCAGCCCCCATGCAGCACCTTGTCTGAGCTCTGACACAGAGACTGGTTCAGCCCCCATGCAGCACCTTGTCTGAGCTCTGACACAGACACTGGTTCAGCCCCCATGCAGCACCTTGTCTGAGCTCTGACACAGAGACTGGTTCAGCCCCCCATGCAGCACCTTGTCTGAGCTCTGACACAGAGACTGGTTCAGCCCCCCATGCAGCACCTTGTCTGAGCTGTGACACAGAGACTGGTTCAGCCCCCATGCAGCACCTTGTCTGAGCTCTGACACAGAGACTGGTTCAGCCCCATGAAGCACCTTGTCTGAGCTCTGACACAGAGACTGGTTCAGCCCCCCATGCAGCACCTTGTCTGAGCTGTGACACAGAGACTGGTTCAGCCCCCCATGCAGCACCTTGTCTGAGCTCTGACACAGAGACTGGTTCAGCCCCCATGCAGCACCTTGTCTGAGCTCTGACACAGAGACTGGTTCAGCCCCCCCATGCAGCACCTTGTCTGAGCTCTGACACAGAGACTGGTTCAGCCCCCATGCAGCACCTTGTCTGAGCTCTGACACAGAGACTGGTTCAGCCCCCATGCAGCACCTTGTCTGAGCTCTGACACAGAGACTGGTTCAGCCCCCCCATGCAGCACCTTGTCTGAGCTGTGACACAGAGACTGGTTCAGCCCCCATGCAGCACCTTGTCTGAGCTCTGACACAGAGACTGGTTCAGCCCCCATGAAGCACCTTGTCTGAGCTCTGACACAGAGACTGGTTCAGCCCCCCCATGCAGCACCTTGTCTGAGCTGTGACACAGAGACTGGTTCAGCCCCCCCATGCAGCACCTTGTCTGAGCTGAGCGGTTATATCAGAAACGCGTTAGTCCATATTCTTCTATCCAGTTACATCAACATCATAGAAACAGTATTATTACCATAGCATTATAACACAGCAGACTAAACTCCCTGGGCTCGTAACACTCCGAGACTAATCATGTATATCGTTCTGTTCCTTGTTTGTAAAGCGATCCTATCCCATCTGATGTAACCTAGGCCTAGGACATTTCACAAGGCTCTCTTATATCTTATCTTTAAAACACTGGTTAAAACATCAGATATTTACATTTAAACTCTCTCTGGTTAGTCTCTTCTGCTAGCATGCATGTCTGCTCAGAAAGTATCAAAGTTGAACAGTTCTGGAAGTTTAGAATATCTTTTCATTTGGGTTTGTTGATCTGGCAAAGGGACGGAAAAAGGCACTGACGCTGGAATCGTCTGCTCCTAACCCTGGGTGTGTGTTCGTCACCACTCTGTTGTAATCTACAAGACTACCAGTATTGGAAATATTTGAATGACATTACGTTACATTTTCTCATTTCTGAACAGAATGCGTAGCACACCTTTTTAAGCAAAAAAAACACGTCAGACGTTGCCTCAGCTAAAGCACAGGGCTGAAGGACCTCACATAATGCACGTAGGCCACGTATCACATGTACCACTGTTAAGCAGAAAAACACGTCAGAGGTTGCCTATGGTAAAGTCAGGCATAGGTTTGAGTTACTGGGCGTGCTGGAACAGTATATAAGCAGAACTGGTGTTCGGTCAGATCAGCTGCATCCTGGACCAGCTCGGCTTTGATTGCTCTATATTAAAGTCTATTATTGAATTCAACAGTTCTTGTAAGAGTGTTACATGGTTTTTCTTTCCACGACACCAGGTAACATAGACAACTAGTTATCCATGTAAACAACAGCTCTCTGCACGTCTCACATGTACAACTCATTGGGGTTCTACAGGTCCACTGAGGTGTATGAGGAGGGGAGGAGGAGGAAGAGTGTGTGTGTGTGTGTTGGATCGTCATGAAAACGTTCTCTTTCATCAATGTTTATGTGGGCTGTAATTTGGTTTCTCGCTTTTCATGGTCAGTATCCTTTTTTCAGAGTTATGATATCCGTAAACAGTTGAGGATATTGATGTGTCATATCTTACCTTTAGAATCACCATCTTCTGTTCTTAAATCTATTCTTCAGACTTTTAATGACATTTGTTGATATCTAGAAAATCAGGTGTTCTAGCTAAAATTCTCTTCTAACTTACTCAGTGGCCAGTTTATTAGGTACATTCAGAAAGTATCCAGACCCCTTGACTTTTTCCACATTTTGTTACAGACTTAAAAAGAAGTAAAAAGAACATAAGTATTCAGACTCTTTACTCAGTACTTTATTGAAGCACCTTTGGCAGCGATTACAGCATCTAGTCTTCTTGGGTATGACGCTACAAGCTTGGCACACCTGTATTTGGGGAGTTCCTCACATTCTTCTCTGCAGATCCTCTCAAGCTCTGTCAGGTTGGATGGGGAGCGTCGCTGCACAGCTATTTTCAAGTCTCTCCAGAGATGTTCGATCGGGTTCAAGTCCGGGCTCTGGCTGGGCCACTCAAGGACATTGAGACTTGTCCCGAAGCCACTCCTGTGTTGTCTTGGCTGTGTGCTTAGGGTCGTTGTCCTGTTGGAAGGTGAACCCTCACCCCAGTCTGATGTCCTGAGTGCTCTGGAGCAGGTTTTCATCAAGGATCTCTCTGTACTTTTCTCCGTTCATCTTTCCCTCGATCCTGACTAGTCTCCCAGACCCTGCAGCTGAAAAACATCCACACAGTCGGACTTATTTCCATTGTTAAATCAATGGAGGATGACACACAATACAGTCTGGGACTTATTTCCATTGTTAAATCATGGAGGATGACACACAATACAGTCTGGGACTTACAGTGGGGCAAAAAAGTATTTAGTCAGCCACCAATTGTGCAAGTTCTCTCACTTAAAAAGATGAGAGAGGCCTGTAATTTTCATCATAGGTACACTTCAACTATGACAGACAAATGAGAAAAAATCAGAAAATCACATTGTAGGATTTTTGATGAATTTATTTGCAAATTATGGTGGAAAATAAGTATTTGGTCACATACAAACAAGCAAGATTTCTGGCTCTCACAGACCTGTAACTTCTTCTTTAAGAGGCTCCTCTGTCCTCCACTCGTTACCTGTATTAATGGCACCTGTTTGAACTTGTTATCAGTATAAAAGACACCTGTCCACAACCTCAAACAGTCACACTCCAAACTCCACTATGGCCAAGACCAAAGAGCTGTCAAAGGACACCAGAAACCAAATTGTAGACCTGCACCAGGTTGGGAAGACTGAATCTGCAATAGGTAAGCAGCTTGGTTTGAAGAAATCAACTGTGGGAGCAATTATTAGGAAATGGAAGACATACAAGACCACTGATAATCTTCCTCGATCTGGGGCTCCACACAAGATCTCACCCCGTGGGGTCAAAATGATCACAAGAACGGTGAGCAAAAATCCCAGAACCACACGAGGGGACCTAGTGAATGACCTGCAGAGAGCTGGGACCAAAGTAACAAAGCCTACCATCAGTAACACACTCGCCGCCAGGACTCAAATCCTGCAGTGCCAGGCGTGTCCCCCTGCTTAAGCCAGTACATGGTCAGGCCCGTCTGAAGATTGCTAGAGAGCATTTGGATGATCCAGATGAGGATTGGGAGAATGTCATATGGTCAGATGAAACCAAAATAGAACTTTTTGGTAAAAACTCAACTCGTCGTGTTTGGAGGACAAAGAATGCTGAGTTGCATCCAAAGAACACTATACCTACTGTGAAGCATGGGGTGGAAACATCATGCTTTGGGGCTGTTTTTCTGCAAAGGGACCAGGACGACTGATCCGTGTAAAGGAAAGAATGAATGGGGCCATGTATCGTGAGATTTTGAGTGAAAACCTCCTTCCATCAGCAAGGGCATTGAAGATGAAAGCGTGGCTGGGTCTTTCAGCATGACAATGATCCCAAACACACCGCCCGAACGAAGGAGTGGCTTAAGAAGCATTTCAAGGTCCTGGAGTGGCTAGCCAGTCTCCAGATCTCAACCCCATAGAAAATCTTTGGAGGGAGTTGAAAGTCCGTGTTGCACAGCGACAGCCCCAAAACATCACTGCTCTAGAAGAGATCTGCATGGAGGAATGGGCCAAAATACCAGCAACAGTGTGTGAAAACCTTGTGAAGACTTACAGAAAACGTTTGACCTCTGTCATTGCCAACAAAGGGTATATAACAAAGTATTGAGATAAACTTTTGTTATTGACCAAATACTTATTTTCCACCATAATTTGCAAATAAATAAATAAAATATCCTACAATGTGATTTTCTGGATTTCTTTTTCTAATTTCGTCTGTCATAGATGAAGTGTACCTATGATGAAAATTACAGGCCTCTCTCATCTTTTTAAGTTGGAGAACTTGCACAATTGGTGGCTGACTAAATACTTTTTTGCCCCACTGTATTTCCATTGTTAAATCATGGAGGATGACACACAATACAGTCTGGGACTTATGTTATTCAGGCTACCTGGTAGGGTGTGGTGTCTACCTGTGTTATTCAGGCTACCTGGTAGGGTGTGGTGTCTACCTGTGTTATTCAGGCTACCTGGTAGGGTGTGGTGGCTACCTGGTAGGGTGTGGTGTCTACCTGTGTTATTCAGGCTACTTGGTAGGGTGTGGTGTCTACCTGTGTTATTCAGGCTACCTGGTAGGGTGTGGTGTCTACCTGTGTTATTCAGGCTACCTGGTAGGGTGTGGTGTCTACCTGTGTTATTCAGTCTACCTGGTGTGGTGTCTACCTGTGTTATTCAGTCTACCTGTTAAGGTGTGGTGGCTACCTGTGTTATTCATTCTACCTGTTAAGGTGTGGTGTCTACCTGTGTTATTCAGTCTACCTGGTAGGGTGTGGTGTCTACCTGTGTTATTCAGTCTACCTGTTAAGGTGTGGTGTCTACCTGTGTTATTCAGGCTACCTGGTAGGGTGTGGTGTCTACCTGTGTTATTCAGGCTACCTGGTAGGGTGTGGTGTCTACCTGTGTTATTCAGGCTACCTGGTAGGGTGTGGTGGCTACCTGGTAGGGTGTGGTGTCTACCTGTGTTATTCAGGCTACTTGGTAGGGTGTGGTGTCTACCTGTGTTATTCAGGCTACCTGGTAGGGTGTGGTGTCTACCTGTGTTATTCAGGCTACCTGGTAGGGTGTGGTGTCTACCTGTGTTATTCAGTCTACCTGGTAGGGTGTGGTGTCTACCTGTGTTATTCAGTCTACCTGGTAGGGTGTGGTGTCTACCTGTGTTATTCAGTCTACCTGGTAGGGTGTGGTGTCTACCTGTGTTATTCAGGCTACCTGGTAGGGTGTGGTGTCTACCTGGTAGGGTGTGGTGTCTACCTGTGTTATTCAGTCTACCTGGTAGGGTGTGGTGTCTACCTGTGTTATTCAGGCTACCTGGTAGGGTGTGGTGTCTACCTGTGTTATTCAGGCTACCTGGTAGGGTGTGGTGTCTACCTGTGTTATTCAGTCTACCTGGTAGGGTGTGGTGTCTACCTGTGTTATTCAGTCTACCTGGTAGGGTGTGGTGTCTACCTGTGTTATTCAGTCTACCTGGTAGGGTGTGGTGTCTACCTGTGTTATTCAGTCTACCTGGTAGGGTGTGGTGTCTACCTGTGTTATTCAGTCTACCTGGTAGGGTGTTGTGTCTATCTGTGTTATTCAGGCTACCTGGTAGGGTGTGGTGTCTACCTGTGTTATTCAGGCTACCTGGTAGGGTGTGGTGTCTACCTGTGTTATTCAGTCTACCTGGTAGGGTGTGGTGTCTACCTGTGTTATTCACGCTACCTGGTAGGGTGTGGTGTCTACCTGTGTTATTCAGGCTACCTGGTAGGGTGTGGTGTCTACCTGTGTTATTCAGGCTACCTGGTAGGGTGTGGTGTCTACCTGTGTTATTCAGGCTACCTGGTAGGGTGTGGTGTCTACCTGTGTTATTCAGGCTACCTGGTAGGGTGTGGTGTCTACCTGTGTTATTCAGGCTACCTGGTAGGGTGTGGTGTCCACCTGTGTTATTCAGTCTACCTTGTAGGGTGTGGTGTCTACCTGTGTTATTCAGGCTACCTGGTAGGGTGTGGTGTCCACCTGTGTTATTCAGTCTACCTGGTAGGGTGTGGTGTCTACCTGTGTTATTCAGGCTACCTGGTAGGGTGTGGTGTCTACCTGGTAGGGTGTGGTGTCTACCTGTGTTATTCAGTCTACCTGGTAGGGTGTGGTGTCTACCTGTGTTATTCAGGCTACCTGGTAGGGTGTGATGTCTACCTGTGTTATTCAGTCTACCTGGTAGGGTGTGGTGTCTACCTGTGTTATTCAGTCTACCTGGTAGGGTGTGGTGTCTACCTGGTAGGGTGTGGTGTCTACCTGTGTTATTCAGTCTACCTAGTAGGGTGTGGTGTCTACCTGTGTTATTCAGGCTACCTGTTAGGGTGTGGTGTCTACCTGTGTTATTCAGGCTACCTGGTAGGGTGTGGTGTCTACCTGTGTTATTCAGTCTACCTGGTAGGGTGTGGTGTCTACCTGTGTTATTCAGTCTACCTGGTAGGGTGTGGTGTCTACCTGGTAGGGTGTGGTGTCTACCTGTGTTATTCAGTCTACCTGGTATGGTGTGGTGTCTACCTGTGTTATTCAGGCTACCTGGTAGGGTGTGGTGTCTACCTGTGTTATTCAGGCTACCTGGTAGGGTGTGGTGTCTACCTGTGTTATTCAGGCTACCTGGTAGGGTGTGGTGTCTACCTGTGTTATTCAGGCTACCTGGTAGGGTGTGGTGTCTACCTGTGTTATTAAGTCTACCTGGTAGGGTGTGGTGTCTACCTGTGTTATTCAGGCTACCTGGTAGGGTGTGGTGTCTACCTGTGTTATTCAGTCTACCTGGTAGGGTGTGGTGTCTACCTGTGTTATTCAGGCTACCTGGTAGGGTGTGGTGTCTACCTGTGTTATTCAGTCTACCTGGTAGGGTGTGGTGTCTACCTGTGTTATTCAGGCTACCTGGTTGGGTGTGGTGTCTACCTGTGTTATTCAGTCTACCTGGTAGGGTGTGGTGTCTACCTGTGTTATTCAGTCTACCTGGTAGGGGTGTGGTGTCTACCTGTGTTATTCAGGCTACCTGGTAGGGTGTGGTGTCTACTTGTGTTATTCAGGCTACCTGGTAGGGTGTGGTGTCTACCTGTGTTATTCAGTCTACCTGGTAGGGTGTGGTGTCTACCTGTGTTTTTCAGGCTACCTGGTAGGGTGTGGTGTCTACCTGGTAGGGTGTGGTGTCTACCTGTGTTATTCAGTCTACCTGGTAGGGTGTGGTGTCTACCTGTGTTATTCAGGCTACCTGGTAGGGTGTGGTGTCTACCTGTGTTATTCAGGCTACCTGGTAGGGTGTGGTGTCTACCTGTGTTATTCAGTCTACCTGGTAGGGTGTGGTGTCTACCTGTGTTATTCAGGCTACCTGGTAGGGTGTGGTGTCTACCTGTGTTATTCAGTCTACCTGGTAGGGTGTGGTGTCTACCTGTGTTATTCAGGCTACCTGGTAGGGTGTGGTGTTTATCTGTGTTATTCAGGCTACCTGGTAGGGTGTGGTGTCTACCTGTGTTATTCAGGCTACCTGGTAGGGTGTGGTGTCTACCTGTGTTATTCAGGCTACCTGGTAGGGTGTGGTGTCTACCTGTGTTATTCAGGCTACCTGGTAGGGTGTGGTGTCTACCTGTGTTATTCAGGCTACCTGGTAGGGTGTGGTGTCTACCTGGTAGGGTGTGGTGTCTACCTGTGTTATTCAGTCTACCTGGTAGGGTGTGGTGTCTACCTGTGTTATTCAGGCTACCTGGTAGGGTGTGGTGTCTACCTGTGTTATTCAGTCTACCTGGTAGGGTGTGGTGTCTACCTGTGTTATTCAGTCTACCTGGTAGGGTGTGGTGTCTACCTGTGTTATTCAGGCTACCTGGTAGGGTGTGGTGTCTACCTGTGTTATTCAGGCTACCTGGTAGGGTGTGGTGTCTACCTGTGTTATTCAGTCTACCTGGTAGGGTGTGGTGTCTACCTGTGTTATTCAGTCTACCTGGTAGGGTGTGGTGTCTATCTGTGTTATTCAGGCTACCTGGTAGGGTGTGGTGTCTACCTTGTAGGGTGTGGTGTCTACCTGTGTTATTCAGTCTACCTGGTAGGGTGTGGTGTCTACCTGTGTTATTCAGGCTACCTGGTAGGGTGTGGTGTCTACCTGTGTTATTCAGGCTACCTGGTAGGGTGTGGTGTCTACCTGTGTTATTCAGTCTACCTGGTAGGGTGTGGTGTCTACCTGTGTTATTCAGGCTACCTGGTAGGGTGTGGTGTCTACCTGTGTTATTCAGGCTACCTGGTAGGGTGTGGTGTCTACCTGTGTTATTCAGGCTACCTGGTAGGGTGTGGTGTCTACCTGTGTTATTCAGGCTACCTGGTAGGGTGTGGTGTCTACCTGTGTTATTCAGGCTACCTGGTAGGGTGTGGTGTCTACCTGTGTTATTCAGGCTACCTGGTAGGGTGTGGTGTCTTCCTGTGTTATTCAGGCTACCTGGTAGGTTGTGGTGTCTACCTATGTTATTCAGTCTACCTGGTAGGGTGTGGTGTCTACCTGTGTTATTCAGGCTACCTGGTAGGGTGTGGTGTCTACCTGTGTTATTCAGACTACCTGGTAGGGTGTGGTGTCTACCTGGTAGGGTGTGGTGTCTACCTGTGTTATTCAGTCTACCTGGTAGGGTGTGGTGTCTATCTGTGTTATTCAGGCTACCTGGTAGGGTGTGGTGTCTACCTTGTAGGGTGTGGTGTCTACCTGTGTTATTCAGTCTACCTGATAGGGTGTGGTGTCTACCTGTGTTATTCAGGCTACCTGGTAGGGTGTGGTGTCTACCTGTGTTATTCAGGCTACCTGGTATGGTGTGGTGTCTACCTGTGTTATTCAGTCTACCTGGTAGGGTGTGGTGTCTACCTGTGTTATTCAGTCTACCTGGTAGGGTGTGGTGTCTACCTGTGTTATTCAGGCTACCTGGTAGGGTGTGGTGTCTACCTGTGTTATTCAGGCTACCTGGTAGGGTGTGGTGTCTACCTGTGTTATTCAGGCTACCTGGTAGGGTGTGGTGTCTACCTGTGTTATTCAGGCTACCTGGTAGGGTGTGGTGTCTTCCTGTGTTATTCAGGCTACCTGGTAGGGTGTGGTGTCTTCCTGTGTTATTCAGGCTACCTGGTAGGTTGTGGTGTCTACCTATGTTATTCAGTCTACCTGGTAGGGTGTGGTGTCTACCTGTGTTATTCAGGCTACCTGGTAGGGTGTGGTGTCTACCTGTGTTATTCAGGCTACCTGGTAGGGTGTGGTGTCTACCTGTGTTATTCAGGCTACCTGGTAGGGTGTGGTGGCTACCTGGTAGGGTGTGGTGTCTACCTGTGTTATTCAGGCTACTTGGTAGGGTGTGGTGTCTACCTGTGTTATTCAGGCTACCTGGTAGGGTGTGGTGTCTACCTGTGTTATTCAGGCTACCTGGTAGGGTGTGGTGTCTACCTGTGTTATTCAGTCTACCTGGTAGGGTGTGGTGTCTACCTGTGTTATTCAGTCTACCTGGTAGGGTGTGGTGTCTACCTGTGTTATTCAGGCTACCTGGTAGGGTGTGGTGTCTACCTGTGTTATTCAGGCTACCTGGTAGGGTGTGGTGTCTACCTGTGTTATTCAGTCTACCTGGTAGGGTGTGGTGTCTACCTGTGTTATTCAGTCTACCTGGTAGGGTGTGGTGTCTATCTGTGTTATTCAGGCTACCTGGTAGGGTGTGGTGTCTTCCTGTGTTATTCAGGCTACCTGGTAGGTTGTGGTGTCTACCTATGTTATTCAGGCTACCTGGTAGGGTGTGGTGTCTACCTGTGTTATTCAGGCTACCTGGTAGGGTGTGGTGTCTTCCTGTGTTATTCAGGCTACCTGGTAGGTTGTGGTGTCTACCTATGTTATTCAGTCTACCTGGTAGGGTGTGGTGTCTACCTGTGTTATTCAGGCTACCTGGTAGGGTGTGGTGTCTTCCTGTGTTATTCAGGCTACCTGGTAGGTTGTAGTGTCTACCTATGTTATTCAGTCTACCTGGTAGGGTGTGGTGTCTACCTGTGTTATTCAGGCTACCTGGTAGGGTGTGGTGTCTACCTGTAATTATGCAATCCTAAGGTTCTATGATTCCTGCTGACATTTTTTAAAACATCCCAAAAGATTTTTATCAAGAAACCTTTCAGATGAAAGTCTATTTTAGACTGTAATATCAGGAGGGTGTATCTTTCATATCGGTTGTGTGTGGGGGTCACCTTCCTAGGTCTAATTATGAGGGACAGTTGTAGTCAGAAACTGTTAGATTCCTTGTTAGATACTACTGCACGGTCGGAACTAGAAGCACAAGCGTTTCGCTACACTCGCATTAACATCTGCTTACCATGTGTATGTGACCAATAAAATTTGATTTGATGTTGTCATGAGTAATGGTATCACGTTCTTAAGAGGGTCAGGACTAATCCTCTCCTTCTAGGGCAATCATCATTCTGTTTCTGTTCTGTTGTCTAGGCGATGGTGGCATGTTACCCAGGCAACGGGACTGGATACGTACGCCATGTGGACAACCCGAACGGAGACGGGCGATGTGTCACCTGTATATACTACCTAAATAAAGACTGGGATACCAAGGTATATTACTGTTGTTACTGTCTACAGTTATACTGAAATGAACCCTGTAGCACAGAGACTGGGGTACCAAGGTATATTACTGTCTACAGTTATACTGAAATGAACCCTGTAGCACAGAGACTGGGGTACCAAGGTATATTACTGTTATTACTGTCTACAGTTATACTGAAATGAACCCTGTAGCACAGAGACTGGGGTACCAAGGTATATTACTGTTATTACTGTCTACAGTTATACTGAAATGAACCCTGTAGCACAGACATTTCATTAACATGTGTGTAGAGAGTAGCCTATCATATGGTAGTATTAACGTGTGTAGAGAGCAGCCTATCATATGGTAGTATTAACATGTGTGTAGAGAGCAGCCTAGGCTGATAGGCTGCACTCTCTACACACGTTAATACTACCATATGATAGGCTGCTCTCTCTACACACGTTAATACTACCATATGATAGGCTGCTCTCTACACACATGTTAATACTACCATATGATAGGCTGCTCTCTACACACATGTTAATACTACCATATGATAGGCTGCTCTCTACACACATGTTAATACTACCATATGATAGGCTGCTCTCTACACACATGTTAATACTACCATATGATAGGCTGCTCTCTCTACACACATGTTAATACTACCATATGATAGGCTGCTCTCTCTACACACATGTTAATACTACCATATGATAGGCTGCTCTCTACACACATGTTAATACTACCATATGATAGGCTGCTCTCTCTACACACATGTTAATACTACCATATGGTGTGTAGAGAGTAGCCTATCATATGGTAGTATTAACGTGTGTGTAGAGAGCAGCCTATCATATGGTAGACGTGAAAGGTTGACCACCCATCTGTTTCTTGGCTCTGCGAGTCTCTGGGTTCCTTTATCCAAACAAACTCTTTTCCTGTTAGATTATTCTTCTGATTGCTCAGCAGGAAATACTTTTCCCACGCCGCTTCCTATCCACAGCAAGTCCTCCCTTTCGGAGTGTCCCAAATGGCACCCTATTCCCTAGACTGTCACTTCTTGGCCAACAGTAGTTCATTCGTAAGGTACTAGGGAGCCATTTGGAACACAACCCAGAAGGTGGAACGGTCCTTTTCTTCTCTTGTCTAGTTCCATGTTTTGTAACTGATTCAGCCACATGTACTTTAAAAGGCCTTCTCATCCTTTCACACAGTCTCTCAGTGCTGCTAGGATCTGTCTGTTGACCTTTTAGTCAAACCCATTGCTTTCTTAAATAGCTATAGCAGAGTGCTTACTACATGTGTCATCTGTCATTCTATTGTTGTGGTCTGTTCTCTCATCTCTGTGTATATTATTTTGTTCTATTCCAGGAACATGATGATATTCTGATTGATTGATATGTTCTGTTCTAGGAACATGGGGATATTCTGATTGATTGATATGTTCTGTTCTAGGAACATGGGGATATTCTGATTGATTGATATGTTCTGTTCTAGGAACATGGGGATATTCTGATTGATTGATATGTTCTGTTCTAGGAACATGGGGGTGTTCTGATTGATTGATTTGTTCTTCCAGGAACATGGGGGTGTTCTGATTGATTGATTTGTTCTTCCAGGAACATGGGGGTGTTCTGCGTATCTTCCCAGAGGGTAAATCTCAGTTCACCGACATCGAGCCAAAGTTTGACCGGTTGCTGTTTTTCTGGTCAGACAGACGGAACCCACACGAGGTCCAGCCCGCCCACGCTGTCAGGTTGGTACCTTACCTGGTCAGGTTAAACTGACCTAAATAACAACCTGGTCAGGTTAAACTGAGCTAAGTAACAACCTGGTCAGGTTAAACTGACCTAAATAACAACCTGGTCAGGTTAAACTGACCTAAATAACAACCTGGTCAGGTTAAACTGACCTAAGTAACAACCTGGTCAGGTTAAACTGAGCTAAGTAACAACCTGGTCAGGTTAAACTGACCTAAATTACAACCTGGTCAGGTTAAACTGACCTAAGCAACAACCTGGTCAGGTTAAACTGAGCTAAGTAACAACCTGGTCAGGTTAAACTGACCTAAATTACAACCTGGTCAGGTTAAACTGACCTAAGCAACAACCTGGTCAGGTTATACTGACCTAAGCAACAACCTGGTCAGGTTATACTGACCTAAGCAACAACCTGGTCAGGTTAAACTGACTAAAATAACATCCTGGTCAGCTAACCTCTATGGGCTAGTGGGCAGTGTTCTGAAGTACGGAGAGTCTGCCGTGCCCAAAGTAAACTGCCTGTTACTCAGTCCCAGAATCTAGGATATGCATATAATTGGTAGTATTGGATAGGAAACCCTCTGACGTTTCTAAAACTGATCAAATAATGTCTGAGTATAACAGAACTGATATGGCAGGCGAAAACCAGAGGAAAATCCATCCGTAATATGTGTTTTTTTTATGTCACAGTTTTTCCATTGACTTGCTATTGTCTATAGAGGGAATTAGCTCCCAGATTGCAGTTCCTATGGCTTCCACTAGATGTCAACAGTCTTTAGACATGGTTTCAGGCTTGTTTTTTTTTTAAAACAAACAAGAAATAAAGTTCTTACGAGTGACTGTTGAAACGGACACTACTGTTTTGCGTGCGAATGGGTGCGCGCTCCTTGTTATTTTTCTTTCTTATTGAAGAGACTATTCTCTGTCTGAAATATCCTATAACACACCTTTAACTAATCTTATAACTCACCTTTATAACTCATCTTATAACTCACCTTTATAACTCATCTTATAACACACCTTTATAATTCATCTTATAACACACCTTTATAATTCATCTTATAACACACCTTTATAATTCTTATAGTTCACCTTTATAATTAATCTTATAACACACCTTTATAACTCATCTTATAGCAAACCTTTAACTCATCTTATAGCACACCTTTATAATTCATCTTATAACACACCTTTATAATTCATCTTATAACACACCTTTATAACTCATCTTATAACACACCTTTATAACTCATCTTATAACACACCTTTATAATTCTTATAGTTCACCTTTATAATTCATCTTATAACACACCTTTATAATTCATCTTATAACACACCTTTATAACTCATCTTATAACACACCTTTATAACTCATCTTATAACACACCTTTATAACTCATCTTATAACACACCTTTATAACTCATCTTATAACACACCTTTATAACTCATCTTGTAACACACCTTTATAATTCTTACAGTTCACCTTTATAACTCATCTTATAACACACCTTTATAACTCATCTTATAACACACCTTTATAATTCATCTTATAACACACCTTTATAACTCATCTTATAACACACCTTTATAACTCATCTTATAACACACCTTTATAATTCTTATAGTTCACCTTTATAATTCATCTTATAACACACCTTTATAATTCATCTTATAACACACCTTTATAACTCATCTTATAACACACCTTTATAACTCATCTTATAACACACCTTTATAACTCATCTTATGACACACCTTTA
Source organism: Brachymystax lenok tsinlingensis (assembly GCA_030435695.1). Classification (NCBI taxonomy): domain Eukaryota; kingdom Metazoa; phylum Chordata; class Actinopteri; order Salmoniformes; family Salmonidae; genus Brachymystax; species Brachymystax lenok. Next base: position 2,113,972 of record CM059780.1, read on the forward strand.
TAACTCATCTTATAACACACCTTTTTAACTCATCTTATAACACACCTTTTTAACTCATCTTGTAACACACCTTTATAATTCTTACAGTTCACCTTTATAACTCATCTTATAACACACCTTTATAACTCATCTTATAACACACCTTTATAATTCATCTTATAACACACCTTTATAATTCTTATAGTTCACCTTTATAACGCATCTTATAACACACCTTTATAACTCATCTTATAACACCTTTATAACTCATCTTATAACACCTTTATAACTCATCTTAACACACCTTTATAATTCATCTTAACACACCTTTATAATTCATCTTATAACACACCTTTATAACTCATCTTATAACACACCTTTATAATTCATCTTATAACACACCTTTATAATTCATCTTATAACACACCTTTATAATTCATCTTATAACACACCTTTATAATTCATCTTGTAACACACCTTTATAACTCATCTTATAACACACCTTTATAACTCATCTTATAACACACCTTTATAACTAATCTTGTAACACACCTTTATAACTCATCTTATAACACACCTTTATAACTCATCTTATAACACACCTTTATAACTCATCTTATAACACACCTTTATAACTCATCTTGTAACACACCTTTATAACTCATCTTATAACACACCTTTATAACTCATCTTATAACACACCTTTATAACTCATCTTATAACACACCTTTATAACTCATCTTATAACACACCTTTATAATTCATCTTATAACACACCTTTATAACTCATCTTATAACACACCTTTATAATTCTTATAGTTCACCTTTATAATTCATCTTATAACACACCTTTATAACTCATCTTATAACACACCTTTATAACTCATCTTATAACACACCTTTATAACTCATCTTATAACACACCTTTATAATTCATCTTATAACACACCTTTATAACTCATCTTATAACACACCTTTATAATTCTTATAGTTCACCTTTATAATTCATCTTATAACACACCTTTATAACTCATCTTATAACACACCTTTATAACTCATCTTATAACACACCTTTATAACTCATCTTATAACACACCTTTATAACTCATCTTATAACACACCTTTATAATTCATCTTGTAACACACCTTTATAATTCTTACAGTTCACCTTTATAACTCATCTTATAACACACCTTTATAACTCATCTTATAACACACCTTTATAACTCATCTTATAACACACCTTTATAATTCATCTTGTAACACACCTTTATAACTCATCTTATAACACACCTTTATAATTCTTATAGTTCACCTTTATAACGCATCTTATGACACACCTTTATAACTCATCTTATAACACCTTTATAACTCATCTTATAACACCTTTATAACTCATCTTAACACACCTTTATAATTCATCTTAACACACCTTCATAACTCATCTTATAACACACCTTTATAATTCATCTTATAACACACCTTTATAATTCATCTTGTAACACACCTTTATAACTCATCTTATAACACACCTTTATAACTCATCTTGTAACACACCTTTATAACTCATCTTGTAACACACCTTTATAACTCATCTTATAACACACCTTTATAACTCATCTTATAACACACCTTTATAACTCATCTTATAACACACCTTTATAACTCATCTTGTAACACACCTTTATAACTCATCTTATAACACACCTTTATAACTCATCTTATAACACACCTTTATAACTCATCTTATAACACACCTTTATAACTCATCTTATAACACACCTTTATAACTCATCTTATAACACACCTTTATAATTCATCTTATAACACACCTTTATAATTCTTATAGTTCACCTTTATAATTCATCTTATAACACACCTTTATAACTCATCTTATAACACACCTTTATAACTCATCTTATAACACACCTTTATAATTCTTATAGTTCACCTTTATAATTCATCTTATAACACACCTTTATAATTCATCTTATAACACACCTTTATAACTCATCTTATAACACACCTTTATAACTCATCTTATAACACACCTTTATAACTCATCTTATAACACACCTTTATAACTCATCTTATAACACACCTTTATAACTCATCTTGTAACACACCTTTATAATTCTTACAGTTCACCTTTATAACTCATCTTATAACACACCTTTATAACTCATCTTATAACACACCTTTATAATTCATCTTATAACACACCTTTATAACTCATCTTATAACACACCTTTATAACTCATCTTATAACACACCTTTATAATTCTTATAGTTCACCTTTATAATTCATCTTATAACACACCTTTATAATTCATCTTATAACACACCTTTATAACTCATCTTATAACACACCTTTATAACTCATCTTATAACACACCTTTATAACTCATCTTATGACACACCTTTATAACTCATCTTATAACACACCTTTTTAACTCATCTTGTAACACACCTTTATAATTCTTACAGTTCACCTTTATAACTCATCTTATAACACACCTTTATAACTCATCTTATAACACACCTTTATAATTCATCTTATAACACACCTTTATAATTCTTATAGTTCACCTTTATAACGCATCTTATAACACACCTTTATAACTCATCTTATAACACCTTTATAACTCATCTTATAACACCTTTATAACTCATCTTAACACACCTTTATAATTCATCTTAACACACCTTTATAATTCATCTTATAACACACCTTTATAACTCATCTTATAACACACCTTTATAATTCATCTTATAACACACCTTTATAATTCATCTTATAACACACCTTTATAATTCATCTTATAACACACCTTTATAATTCATCTTGTAACACACCTTTATAACTCATCTTATAACACACCTTTATAACTCATCTTATAACACACCTTTATAACTAATCTTGTAACACACCTTTATAACTCATCTTATAACACACCTTTATAACTCATCTTATAACACACCTTTATAACTCATCTTATAACACACCTTTATAACTCATCTTGTAACACACCTTTATAACTCATCTTGTAACACACCTTTATAACTCATCTTATAACACACCTTTATAACTCATCTTATAACACACCTTTATAACTCATCTTATAACACACCTTTATAATTCATCTTATAACACACCTTTATAACTCATCTTATAACACACCTTTATAATTTTTATAGTTCACCTTTATAATTCATCTTATAACACACCTTTATAATTCATCTTATAACACACCTTTATAACTCATCTTATAACACACCTTTATAATTTATAACTCATCTTATAACACACCTTTATAACTCATCTTATAACACACCTTTATAACTCATCTTATAACACACCTTTATAATTCATCTTGTAACACACCTTTATAATTCTTACAGTTTTTTTATAACTCATCTTATAACACACCTTTATAACTCATCTTATAACACACTTTATAACTCATCTTATAACACACCTTTATAACTCATCTTATAACACACCTTTATAACTCATCTTGTAACACACCTTTATAACTCATCTTATAACACACCTTTATAATTATTATAGTTCACCTTTATAACGCATCTTATAACACACCTTTATAACTCATCTTATAACACCTTTATAACTCATCTTATAACACCTTTATAACTCATCTTATAACACACCTTTATAATTCATCTTATAACACACCTTTATAACTCATCTTATAACACACCTTTATAACTCATCTTATAACACACCTTTATAATTCATCTTATAACACACCTTTATAACTCATCTTATAACACACCTTTATAACTCATCTTGTAACACACCTTTATAACTCATCTTATAACACACCTTTATAACTCATCTTATAACACACCTTTATAACTCATCTTATAACACACCTTTATAACTCATCTTATAACACACACATCTTTATAAACTCATCTTATAACACACCTTTATAACTCATCTTATAACACACCTTTATAACTCATCTTATAACACACCTTTATAACTCATCTTATAACACACCTTTATAACTCATCTTATAACACACCTTTATAACTCATCTTATAACACACCTTTATAATTCATCTTATAACACACCTTTATAATTCATCTTATAACACACCTTTATAATTCATCTTATAACACACCTTTATAACTCATCTTATAACACACCTTTATAACTCATCTTATAACACACCTTTATAACTCATCTTATAACACACCTTTATAACTCATCTTATAACACACCTTTATAATTCATCTTGTAACACACCTTTATAATTCTTACAGTTCACCTTTATAACTCATCTTATAACACACCTTTATAACTCATCTTATAACACACCTTTATAACTCATCTTATAACACACCTTTATAACTCATCTTGTAACACACCTTTATAACTCATCTTGTAACACACCTTTATAACTCATCTTATAACACACCTTTATAATTATTATAGTTCACCTTTATAACGCATCTTATAACACACCTTTATAACTCATCTTATAACACCTTTATAACTCATCTTATAACACCTTTATAACTCATCTTAACACACCTTTATAATTCATCTTAACACACCTTCATAACTCATCTTATAACACACCTTTATAATTCATCTTATAACACACCTTTATAATTCATCTTGTAACACACCTTTATAACTCATCTTATAACACACCTTTATAACTCATCTTGTAACACACCTTTATAACTCATCTTATAACACACCTTTATAACTCATCTTATAACACACCTTTATAACTCATCTTATAACACACCTTTATAACTCATCTTGTAACACACCTTTATAACTCATCTTATAACACACCTTTATAACTCATCTTATAACACACCTTTATAACTCATCTTATAACACACCTTTATAACTCATCTTATAACACGCCTTTATAACTCATCTTATAACACACCTTTATAATTCATCTTATAACACACCTTTATAATTCTTATAGTTCACCTTTATAATTCATCTTATAACACACCTTTATAACTCATCTTATAACACACCTTTATAACTCATCTTATAACACACCTTTATAACTCATCTTATAACACACCTTTATAACTCATCTTATAACACACCTTTATAATTCATCTTGTAACACACCTTTATAATTCTTACAGTTCACCTTTATAACTCATCTTATAACACACCTTTATAACTCATCTTATAACACACCTTTATAACTCATCTTATAACACACCTTTATAACTCATCTTATAACACACCTTTATAACTCATCTTATAACACACCTTTATAATTCTTATAGTTCACCTTTATAACGCATCTTATGACACACCTTTATAACTCATCTTATAACACCTTTATAACTCATCTTATAACACCTTTATAACTCATCTTAACACACCTTTATAATTCATCTTAACACACCTTCATAACTCATCTTATAACACACCTTTATAATTCATCTTATAACACACCTTTATAATTCATCTTGTAACACACCTTTATAACTCATCTTATAACACTCCTTTATAACTCATCTTGTAACACACCTTTATAACTCATCTTGTAACACACCTTTATAACTCATCTTATAACACACCTTTATAACTCATCTTATAACACCTTTATAACTCATCTTATAACACACCTTTATAACTCATCTTGTAACACACCTTTATAACTCATCTTATAACACACCTTTATAACTCATCTTATAACACACCTTTATAACTCATCTTATAACACACCTTTATAACTCATCTTATAACACACCTTTATAATTCATCTTATAACACACCTTTATAATTCTTATAGTTCACCTTTATAATTCATCTTATAACACACCTTTATAACTCATCTTATAACACACCTTTATAACTCATCTTATAACACACCTTTATAACTCATCTTATAACACACCTTTATAATTCATCTTGTAACACACCTTTATAATTCTTACAGTTCACCTTTATAACTCATCTTATAACACACCTTTATAACTCATCTTATAACACACCTTTATAACTCATCTTATAACACACCTTTATAATTCATCTTATAACACACCTTTATAATTCATCTTGTAACACACCTTTATAACTCATCTTATAACTCATCTTATAACACACCTTTATAACTCATCTTATAACACACCTTTATAACTCATCTTATAACACACCTTTATAATTCATATATTCATCTTATACACACCTTTATAATTCATCTTATAACACACCTTTATAACTTCATCTTATAACACACCTTTATAACTCATCTTATAACACACTTTATAACTCATCTTATAACACACCTTTATAACTCATCTTATAACACACCTTTATAACTCATCTTATAACACACCTTTATAACTCATCTTATAACACACCTTTATAACTCATCTTATAACACACCTTTATAACTCATCTTATAACACACCTTTATAACTCATCTTATAACACACCTTTATAACTCATCTTATAACACACCTTTATAATTCATCTTATAACAGTTCACCTTTATAATCATCTTATAACACACCTTTATAACTCATCTTATAACACACCTTTATAACTCATCTTATAACACACCTTTATAACTCATCTTATAACACACCTTTATAACTCATCTTATAACACACCTTTATAACTCATCTTAACACACCTTTATAATTCATCTTATAACATCTTTATAACTCATCTTATAACACACCTTTATAATCATCTTATAACACACCTTTATAATTCCACCTTTAATCTTATAACACCTTTATAACTCATCTTATAACACCTTTATAACTCATCTTATAACACCTTTATAACTCATCTTATAACACACCTTTATAACTCATCTTATAACACACCTTTATAACTCATCTTGTAACACACCTTTATAACTCATCTTATAACACACCTTTATAACTCATCTTATAACACACCTTTATAACTCATCTTATAACACACCTTTATAACTCATCTTATAACACACCTTTATAACTCATCTTATAACACACCTTTATAACTCATCTTATAACACACCTTTATAACTCATCTTATAACACACCTTTATAACTCATCTTATAACACACCTTTATAACATCATAACACACTTTCATATAACACACCTTTATAACTCATCTTATAACACACCTTTATAACTCATCTTATAACACACCTTTATAACTCATCTTATAACACACCTTTATAACTCATCTTATAACACACCTTTATAATTCATCTTATAACACACCTTTATAATTCATCTTATAACACACCTTTATAACTCATCTTATAACACACCTTTATAACTCATCTTATAACACACCTTTATAATTCATCTTATAACACACCTTTATAACTCATCTTATAACACACCTTTATAACTCATCTTATAACACACCTTTATAACTCATCTTATAACACACCTTTATAATTCATCTTATAACACACCTTTATAACTCATCTTATAACACACCTTTATAATTCTTATAACACACCTTTATAATTCATCTTATAACACACCTTTATAACTCATCTTATAACACACCTTTATAACTCATCTTATAACACACCTTTATAACTCATCTTATAACACACCTTTATAACTCATCTTATAACACACCTTTATAACTCATCTTATAACACACCTTTATAATTCATCTTGTAACACACCTTTATAATTCTTACAGTTCACCTTTATAACTCATCTTATAACACACCTTTATAACTCATCTTATAACACACCTTTATAACTCATCTTATAACACACCTTTATAACTCATCTTGTAACACACCTTTAACTCATCTTGTAACACACCTTTATAACTAATCTTATAACACACCTTTATAATTCTTATAGTTCACCTTTATAACGCATCTTATAACACACCTTTATAACTCATCTTATAACACCTTTATAACTCATCTTATAACACCTTTATAACTTATCTTAACACACCTTTATAATTCATCTTAACACACCTTCATAACTCATCTTATAACACACCTTTATAATTCATCTTATAACACACCTTTATAATTCATCTTGTAACACACCTTTATAACTCATCTTATAACACACCTTTATAACTCATCTTATAACACACCTTTATAACTCATCTTGTAACACACCTTTATAACTCATCTTATAACACACCTTTATAACTCATCTTATAACACACCTTTATAACTCATCTTATAACACACCTTTATAACTCATCTTGTAACACACCTTTATAACTCATCTTATAACACACCTTTATAACTCATCTTATAACACACCTTTATAACTCATCTTATAACACACCTTTATAACTCATCTTATAACACGCCTTTATAACTCATCTTATAACACACCTTTATAATTCATCTTATAACACACCTTTATAATTCTTATAGTTCACCTTTATAATTCATCTTATAACACACCTTTATAACTCATCTTATAACACACCTTTATAACTCATCTTATAACACACCTTTATAACTCATCTTATAACACACCTTTATAATTCATCTTGTAACACACCTTTATAATTCTTACAGTTCACCTTTATAACTCATCTTATAACACACCTTTATAACTCATCTTATAACACACCTTTATAACTCATCTTATAACACACCTTTATAATTCATCTTGTAACACACCTTTATAACTCATCTTATAACACACCTTTATAATTCTTATAGTTCACCTTTATAACGCATCTTATAACACACCTTTATAACTCATCTTATAACACCTTTATAACTCATCTTATAACACCTTTATAACTCATCTTAACACACCTTTATAATTCATCTTAACACACCTTCATAATTCATCTTATAACACACCTTTATAATTCATCTTATAACACACCTTTATAATTCATCTTGTAACACACCTTTATAACTCATCTTATAACACACCTTTATAACTCATCTTATAACACACCTTTATAACTCATCTTATAACACACCTTTATAACTCATCTTGTAACACACCTTTATAACTCATCTTATAACACACCTTTATAACTCATCTTATAACACACCTTTATAACTCATCTTATAACACACCTTTATAACTCATCTTATAACACACCTTTATAACTCATCTTATAACACACCTTTATAACTCATCTTATAACACACCTTTATAACTCATCTTATAACACACCTTTATAACTCATCTTATAACACACCTTTATAATTCATCTTATAACACACCTTTATAATTCTTATAGTTCACCTTTATAATTCATCTTATAACACACCTTTATAACTCATCTTATAACACACCTTTATAACTCATCTTATAACACACCTTTATAACTCATCTTATAACACACCTTTATAATTCATCTTGTAACACACCTTTATAATTCTTACAGTTCACCTTTATAACTCATCTTATAACACACCTTTATAACTCATCTTATAACACACCTTTATAACTCATCTTATAACACACCTTTATAATTCATCTTATAACACACCTTTATAATTCATCTTGTAACACACCTTTATAACTCATCTTATAACTCATCTTATAACACACCTTTATAACTCATCTTATAACACACCTTTATAACTCATCTTATAACACACCTTTATAATTCTTATAGTTCACCTTTATAACGCATCTTATAACACACCTTTATAACTCATCTTATAACACCTTTATAACTCATCTTAACACACCTTCATAACTCATCTTATAACACACCTTTATAATTCATTTTATAACACACCTTTATAATTCATCTTATAACACACCTTTATAACTCATCTTATAACACACCTTTATAATTCATCTTATAATACACCTTTATAATTCTTCTTATAACACACCTTTATAACTCATCTTATAACACACATTTATAATTCATCTTATAATACACCTTTTTAACTCATCTTATAACACACCTTTATAATTCATCTTATAACACACCTTTATAACTCATCTTATAACACACCTTTATAACTCATCTTATAACTCATCTTATAACACACCTTTATAATTCATCTTATAACACACCTTTATAATTCATCTTATAATACACCTTTATAACTCATCTTATAGCACACCTTTATAACTCATCTTATAGCACACCTTTATAACTCATCTTATAATACACCTTTATAACTCATCTTATAATACACCTTTATAACTCATCTTATAACACACCTTTATAACTCATCTTATAGCACACCTTTATAACTCATCTTATAGCACACCTTTATAACTCATCTTATAATACATGCTTAACCCTCATCCACCCTCAACTCGCAAGCAGCTTCTAACACACTCTCCCCTGTCTCCCCTGTCCAGAACTTGGTCTATTATCTCTGGTCTCTCCCTCCCAGAGGTGTCAATTGTGACCTCTTCTTCTCTCTCCAGGTATGCCATCACAGTGTGGTATTTTGATGCTGATGAACGAGCCAGGGCTAAAGAGAAATACCTAACAGGTAAACCTCTTACTCTGAGGATATCACTGTATGTACCGTAAGACTTTAATTATATGCCCTGGCGTTTATTTACTTCAATGACTGAACACAACAGGCGCTTCTATTTGAGCCAGCTTTTCCTCAGTTAAATGTTGAAAAGACCAATACACTGTTTATTGTGACCAGTATAAACATTAAAATAACACATCTATCGCAGATCAGAGTTACAAAGACTAGGCTGTCTATCATACAGCCATGAATTTGATGTTGTTTTCTCTTTATGGTGGCGCCATGGGCTAGCAACGATGACAGAATATTTTACAGATGTTTTTAATGACCGTGGAAATATAATAGTTGTGTCCATGGTAACCTGGTAAACAATTTGTTTATTTGAAACAGCCGTTTATTGCTGAAATGTGTGTCGATGCCCGACTTTTAAAAGGGACAGGCGGCTGTTTGAGACTCTGCGTTTAATTTAAGTTTTATGTTAAACACCTTTCCACAAACCCAGGAGAAATCATCTCACTGTCAGTCTCTACTCTATTTCTGACTCTCTGTGTCTCTCTGTGTGTCTGTCTCTCTGTGTGTGTCTGTCTCTGTGTTTCCAGGATCTGGAGAGAAAGGAGTGAAGGTGGAACTGAACAAACCATCAGACCCCAGCTAGTGGGAGAAGAGGAGAGGCGAGAGGAGGGGAGAGGGAGAGAGGAGAGGAGGAGAGGGGAGAGAGAGAGGGGAGAGGAAGAGAGGAGAGGGAGGGAGAGAGAGAGAGAGAGAGGAGAGGGAGAGAGGAGAGGGAGAGGGAGAGGAGAGGGAGGGGAGAGAGGGGAGAGGAAGAGAGAGGAGAGGAGAGGAGGAGAGGGGAGAGAAAGAGAGGAGGAGAGGGGAGAGGAAGAGAGAGGAGGGGGAGGGGAGAGAGGGGAGAGGAAGAGAGGAGGAGAGGGGAGAGGAAGAGAGAGGATCGGAGAGGGGGTAGAAGTGAGAGGAGAGTGGAGAGGAGGGTAGACACCCCCACATCCAGCCATGAAGTGCTATGCCCTGAGAGAGGGAGAGGCCTAAACCAAGAGAGAGGGTGTGATTTCTTGTTCTTCACTTCTTCTGGAGCTCTACGGGTGGACTGACTCCTCATCTGACCTTGAATGTCATGACGTCACAGTACTGCAAGGAGAGACTGTCCCTTCTCGGCTTGTGGCCCAAAGGGGACTCGATTTCCTACGTAGCGCACTAGTGACCAAAATTCATGCTCAATGGAGAATATAACTGACATTTAGAGAACGCTTCGAGCTTCAGGAACCAACCAACCCGAGAGAGACTGTCGTTCTGTTGTCTTATACCATGTTCTGGTGTCGAGCTTCAGGAACCAACCAACCCCTGAGAGACTGTTGTTCTGTTGTCTTATACCATGTTCTGGTGTCGAGCTTCAGGAACCAACCAACCCCTGAGAGACTGTTGTTCTGTTGTCTTATACCATGTTCTGGTTTTGTGGTTGATTCCTTAAAGGTACAGAGTCCATACTGACGCACTCTGAGTTAACCGTATTGCGAGTGCGCCTCGGTAGCATGGCTTCTAATTGGGACAGCTAACTTAGTTTTAAAAGGTTTAAGCAGAGGGTTCATTCAGAGTTTGTAAGTATGGACCCACAGTGTTTTGCATTCACTTCTTGTGTTGATGCTGTTTACATGGAATAAGCTGTTTTAAGCTTTTTGTTCAATGAGATTGTGGAGGTTTTTTGATAACATGAGGAGAGATCTCAGTTAAACATGTTTTTGATAACATGAGGAGATTTCATTTTTAAAGGTTTTTGATAACATGAGGAGAGATCTCAATTAAACATGTTTTTGATAACATGAGGAGAGATCTCAGTTAAACATGTTTTTGATAACATGAGGAGAGATCTCAGTTAAACATGTTTTTGATAACATGAGGAGAGATCTCAGTTAAACATGTTTTTGATAACATGAGGAGATTTCAATTTTAAAGGTTTTTGATAACATGAGGAGAGATCTCAGTTAAACATGTTTTTTGATAACATGAGGAGATTTCAATTTTAAAGGTTTTTGATAACATGAGGAGAGATCTCAATTAAAAGAAAATTCTGACAATATTTTTGTCTCATGTTTTATTTAGTCTTCAGTCACTGTGCTGCACAGTGAAGTGACTATCTCCCATGCTGCTTCTCTCTCTCTCTCCTTCTACTCTCGCTCTCTCCCTCTTCTCTCGCTCTTTCTCGGTCTTTCTCTGTTTTGATATGTAACACATGATGCTTGGTTGCCGACATACTGTACCTGTATCAGTTCCTGTAGTTGTCCCATTCTGCCAACCACAGGTAGAATCGAGACTTGAGCTCACTGACTTCCTGGGAACATACTGTAGTCAGATCCATCACAATCATGGAACGAAAGATGTCCTTTGTTTAGAGGGATGATGGGATGATTGTTTTTATGTGAACTAATCGAGTTCACCAATGCCAACTAACAGTTTTAATGTAGTTTAATGACGATATTGCCAATCCCATTTGCCATAATAAACCTGCTGCTGTCTTGGCAGGAACTAATGGGGATCCATAATAAACCCCAGGAAGAGTAGCTTCTGTCTTGGCAGGAACTAATTGGGATCCATAATAAATACAAATACAAATGACTCAACAACAACAACAAAAATATTTTTATGAAGCACTTTTTGGTCAAAAAGAAGCACTTAATATAATACATGGTCTGTCCATATCTCATTTCTAGTATAGTTAATACATGGTCTATCCATATCTCATTTCTAGTATAGTTAATACATGGTCTATCCATATCTCATTTCTAGTATAGTTAATACATGGTCTATCCATATCTCATTTCTAGTATAGTTAATACATGGTCTATCCATATCTCATTTCTAGTATAGTTAATACATGGTCTATCCATATCTCTCTAGTATAGTTAATACATGGTCTATCCATATCTCATTTCTAGTATAGTTAATACATGGTCTATCCATATCTCAGTTCTAGTATAGTTAATACATGGTCTATCCATATCTCATTTCTAGTATAGTTAATACATGGTCTATCCATATCTCATTTCTAGTATAGTTAATACATGGTCTATCCATATCTCATTTCTAGTATAGTTAATACATGGTCTATCCATATCTCATTTCTAGTATAGTTAATACATGGTCTATCCATATCTCAGTTCTAGTATAGTTAATACATGGTCTATCCATATCTCAGTTCTAGTATAGTTAATACATGGTCTATCCATATCTCATTTCTAGTATAGTTAATACATGGTCTATCCATATCTCATTTCTAGTATAGTTAATACATGGTCTATCCATATCTCATTTCTAGTATAGTTAATACATGGTCTATCCATATCTCAGTTCTAGTATAGTTAATACATGGTCTATCCATATCTCAGTTCTAGTATAGTTAATACATGGTCTATCCATATCTCAGTTCTAGTATAGTTAATACATGGTCTATCCATATCTCAGTTCTAGTATAGTTAATACATGGTCTATCCATATCTCATTTCTAGTATAGTTAATACATGGTCTATCCATATCTCAGTTCTAGTATAGTTAATACATGGTCTATCCATATCTCAGTTCTAGTATAGTTAATACATGGTCTATCCATATCTCATTTCTAGTATAGTTAATACATGGCCTATCCATATCTCAGTTCTAGTATAGTTAATACATGGTCTATCCATATCTCAGTTCTAGTATAGTTAATACATGGTCTATCCATATCTCAGTTCTAGTATAGTTAATACATGGTCTATCCATATCTCAGTTCTAGTATAGTTAATACATGGTCTATCCATATCTCATTTCTAGTATAGTTAATACATGGTCTATCCATATCTCATTTCTAGTATAGTTAATACATGGTCTATCCATATCTCATTTCTAGTATAGTTAATACATGGTCTATCCATATCTCAGTTCTAGTATAGTTAATACATGGTCTATCCATATCTCAGTTCTAGTATAGTTAATACATGGTCTATCCATATCTCAGTTCTAGTATAGTTAATACATGGTCTATCCATATCTCATTTCTAGTATAGTTAATACATGGTCTATCCATATCTCATTTCTAGTATAGTTAATACATGGTCTATCCATATCTCATTTCTAGTATAGTTAATACATGGTCTATCCATATCTCAGTTCTAGTATAGTTAATACATGGTCTATCCATATCTCAGTTCTAGTATAGTTAATACATGGTCTATCCATATCTCAGTTCTAGTATAGTTAATACATGGTCTATCCATATCTCATTTCTAGTATAGTTAATACATGGTCTATCCATATCTCATTTCTAGTATAGTTAATACATGGTCTATCCATATCTCAGTTCTAGTATAGTTAATACATGGTCTATCCATATCTCAGTTCTAGTATAGTTAATACATGGTCTATCCATATCTCAGTTCTAGTATAGTTAATACATGGTCTATCCATATCTCAGTTCTAGTATAGTTAATACATGGTCTATCCATATCTCATTTCTAGTATAGTTAATACATGGTCTATCCATATCTCATTTCTAGTATAGTTAATACATGGCCTATCCATATCTCAGTTCTAGTATAGTTAATACATGGTCTATCCATATCTCATTTCTAGTATAGTTAATACATGGTCTATCCATATCTCATTTCTAGTATAGTTAATACATGGCCTATCCATATCTCAGTTCTAGTATAGTTAATACATGGTCTATCCATATCTCAGTTCTAGTATAGTTAATACATGGTCTATCCATATCTCATTTCTAGTATAGTTAATACATGGTCTATCCATATCTCAGTTCTAGTATAGTTAATACATGGTCTATCCATATCTCATTTCTAGTATAGTTAATACATGGTCTATCCATATCTCATTTCTAGTATAGTTAATACATGGTCTATCCATATCTCATTTCTAGTATAGTTAATACATGGTCTATCCATATCTCATTTCTAGTATAGTTAATACATGGTCTATCCATATCTCAGTTCTAGTATAGTTAATACATGGTCTATCCATATCTCAGTTCTAGTATAGTTAATACATGGTCTATCCATATCTCAGTTCTAGTATAGTTAATACATGGTCTATCCATATCTCATTTCTAGTATAGTTAATACATGGTCTATCCATATCTCATTTCTAGTATAGTTAATACATGGTCTATCCATATCTCATTTCTAGTATAGTTAATACATGGTCTATCCATATCTCATTTCTAGTATAGTTAATACATGGTCTATCCATATCTCAGTTCTAGTATAGTTAATACATGGTCTATCCATATCTCATTTCTAGTATAGTTAATACATGGTCTATCCATATCTCATTTCTAGTATAGTTAATACATGGTCTATCCATATCTCAGTTCTAGTATAGTTAATACATGGTCTATCCATATCTCAGTTCTAGTATAGTTAATACATGGTCTATCCATATCTCATTTCTAGTATAGTTAATACATGGTCTATCCATATCTCATTTCTAGTATAGTTAATACATGGCCTATCCATATCTCAGTTCTAGTATAGTTAATACATGGTCTATCCATATCTCATTTCTAGTATAGTTAATACATGGTCTATCCATATCTCATTTCTAGTATAGTTAATACATGGTCTATCCATATCTCATTTCTAGTATAGTTAATACATGGCCTATCCATATCTCAGTTCTAGTATAGTTAATACATGGTCTATCCATATCTCAGTTCTAGTATAGTTAATACATGGTCTATCCATATCTCAGTTCTAGTATAGTTAATACATGGTCTATCCATATCTCATTTCTAGTATAGTTAATACATGGTCTATCCATATCTCATTTCTAGTATAGTTAATACATGGTCTATCCATATCTCAGTTCTAGTATAGTTAATACATGGTCTATCCATATCTCAGTTCTAGTATAGTTAATACATGGTCTATCCATATCTCAGTTCTAGTATAGTTAATACATGGTCTATCCATATCTCATTTCTAGTATAGTTAATACATGGTCTATCCATATCTCATTTCTAGTATAGTTAATACATGGCCTATCCATATCTCAGTTCTAGTATAGTTAATACAATACATGGCCTATCCATATCTCAGTTCTAGTATAGTTAATACATGGTCTATCCATATCTCAGTTCTAGTATAGTTAATACATGGTCTATCCATATCTCAGTTCTAGTATAGTTAATACATGGTCTATCCATATCTCAGTTCTAGTATAGTTAATACATGGTCTATCCATATCTCATTTCTAGTATAGTTAATACATGGTCTATCCATATCTCATTTCTAGTATAGTTAATACATGGTCTATCCATATCTCATTTCTAGTATAGTTAATACATGGTCTATCCATATCTCATTTCTAGTATAGTTAATACATGGCCTATCCATATCTCAGTTCTAGTATAGTTAATACATGGTCTATCCATATCTCAGTTCTAGTATAGTTAATACATGGTCTATCCATATCTCATTTCTAGTATAGTTAATACATGGTCTATCCATATCTCATTTCTAGTATAGTTAATACATGGTCTATCCATATCTCATTTCTAGTATAGTTAATACATGGCCTATCCATATCTCATTTCTAGTATAGTTAATACATGGTCTATCCATATCTCATTTCTAGTATAGTTAATACATGGTCTATCCATATCTCAGTTCTAGTATAGTTAATACATGGTCTATCCATATCTCATTTCTAGTATAGTTAATACATGGTCTATCCATATCTCATTTCTAGTATAGTTAATACATGGTCTATCCATATCTCATTTCTAGTATAGTTAATACATGGTCTATCCATATCTCATTTCTAGTATAGTTAATACATGGTCTATCCATATCTCAGGCAGTATGGTCAGGCAGGCGGGTTCAGAGTCAAGGCAGGCAAGGGTCAAAAACTGTGAGGACTAGTAAAAACCGAGAAAAGGAAAAAGCAGGAGCACAGAATAACCCGCTGGTTGACGAGACGAACTGGCAATGGGGAACACAGGAATAAATACCCAGGGACTAATGAGGAAACAGGTGACACCTGGAGGTGGAGACAATCACAAAGACAGGTGAAACAGATCAGAGCATGACAGCACCCCCCCTCTAGGGACGCCACCTGGCTTCCTACCTGGGCGCATTCCTGGCTGACTGGGGTGTCGGCGGTGAAAATCAGCGATGAGCGCCGTGTCCAGGATGTCTTTAGCGGGAACCCAGCACCTCTCCTCCGGGCCATAACACTCCCAGTCAACCAGGTACTGGAAACCACTGTCCTGTGGTCGAATCCTCAGGAGGCGTCTCACTGTGTACGCTGGCTGGCCATCGATGCCACAGGGGGGGAGGGATGGGCCTAGAAATGGAGGACAAATGACTGTAAGACAAGGGCTTAATCCTGGACACATGAAAAGTAGGGTGAACACGGAGGGTACGGGGTAACAGCAGGCGGACAGCAGTGGGACTAAGGACTCTAGAAATGGGGAAAGGACCAATGAAACAGGGGGAAAGTTTGCCGGATTCCACCCGGAGGGGCAGGTCCCGAGTGGACATCCATACCCTCTGCCCGACCCAATAGCGGGGAGCCGGAGTCCGGTGGTGATCAGCTTGTCGCCGATACCTGGAGGTGGACTTGAGAAGAGCCGCCCGAGCTCTTTTCCAGGTACGCCGACAGCGGCGGACAAACATCTGTGCTGAAGGTATGTTGACCTCAACTTCTTACTCTGGGAAGAGCGGAGGCTGATACCCCATGGAACATTCGATGGGGGAGAGTCTAGTGGCCGAGCAGGGGAGAGTGTTCCCGGCATATTCCACCCAGACCAGTTGCTGACTCCAGGTGGTGGGGTTACTGGCAACGAGACACCGGAGTGCCGTCTCCATGTCTTGATTGGCTCGCTCCGACTTGCCGTTGGATTGGGGATGAAACCTGGAGGACAGGCTGGCAGAACGCCCTCCAGAATCGGGACGAAAAAACTGAGGACCCCGAACCGAGACAATGTCGACCGGGAGTCCATGGATCCGGAAGACGTGCTGCACCATGAGCTGGGCCGTCTCCTTGGCTGACGGTAACTTGGGAAGAGGGATGAAATGGGCTGCCTTGGAGAACCTATCCACCACCGTCAGGATGGTGGTGTTGCCATCTGACGGAGGCAGATAGTAGTAATACAGTAATACATTTTATCTCTGGGACACTCAGGATGACAAATCAGAGCACGATTACTGAATGTAAGGTCATTATTTACCTTCAGAGGTGAATGTATCAAACCAGTTGCCGTGATAAAAGGTTTTTGTTGTTATGTACTCTCCTCAAACAATAGCATGGTATTTTTTTTACTGTAATAGCTACTGTAAATTGGACAGTGCAGTTAGATTAACAAGAATTGAAGCTTTCTGCCAGTATAAGACATGTTTATGTCTGGGACATGTTATTTTTCACTATCCAAATGTCTTACCACATCCTCTATTATTCCATGTCTTTTGGGTCTTTTTCTGAAACTGTATTGTTAATGATCACATGTGCCTAGTTCAGTTTATCTTAATATGTACTAGAAGTCCCCTCTTCCCTTCAGTTCATCTTAATATGTACTAGAAGTCCCCTATCAAATTAAATGATTGAGACATTTGATTAAACGTATGTTGAATTTGACTGAAAGACTCCAGCCTGCAGATGGCAGCAATGCTCTGGCCTGACATAGTCAACCTTATTTTACTGATAGACCCCGGCCTGCAGATGGCAGCACTGCTCTGGGCTGACATAGTCAACTTCATTTTACTGATAGACTCCGGCCTGCAGATGGCAGCACTGCTCTTGGCTGACATAGTCAACCTTATTTTACTGATAGACTCCAGCCTGCAGATGGCAGCACTGCTCTGAGCTGACATAGTCAACTTCATTTTACTGATAGACCCCGGCCTGCAGATGGCAGCACTGCTCTGGGCTGACATAGTCAACCTCATTTGACTGATAGACTCCAGCCTGCAGATGGCAGCAATGCTCTGGGCTGACATAGTCAACTTCATTTTACTGATAGACCCCGGCCTGCAGATGGCAGCACTGCTCTGGGCTGACATAGTCAACCTCATTTGACTGATAGACTCCAGCCTGCAGATGGCAGCAATGCTCTGGGCTGACATAGTCAACTTCATTTTACTGATAGACCCCGGCCTGCAGATGGCAGCACTGCTCTGGGGTGACATAGTCAACCTCATTTGACTGATAGACTCCAGCCTGCAGATGGCAGCAATGCTCTGGGCTGACATAGTCAACTTCATTTTACTGATAGACCCCGGCCTGCAGATGGCAGCACTGCTCTGGGCTGACATAGTCAACTTCATTTTACTGATAGACCCCGGCCTGCAGATGGCAGCACTGCTCTGGGCTGACATAGTCAACCTCATTTGACTGATAGACCCCGGCCTGCAGATGGCAGCACTGCTCTGGGCTGACATAGTCAACTTCATTTTACTGATAGACCCCGGCCTGCAGATGGCAGCACTGCTCTGGGCTGACATAGTCAACTTCATTTGACTGATAGACTCCGGCCTGCAGATGGCAGCACTGCTCTGGGCTGAATGTTTTCCACCTGTAGAATTAGAATGTGTTGCACCTGTAGAATTAGAATGTGTTGCACCTGTAGAATTAGAATTTGTTCCACCTATAGAATTAGAATGTTCCACCTATAGAATAAGAATGTGTTCCACCTATAGAATTAGAATGTGTTCCACCTATAGATTTACAATGTTCCACCTATAGAATTAGAATGTGTTCCACCTATAGAATTAGAATGTGTTGCACCTATAAAATTAGAACGTGTTCCACCTATAGAATTAGAATGTGTTCCACCTGTAGATTTACAATGTTCCACCTATAGAATTAGAATGTGTTCCACCTATAGAATTAGAATGTTCCACCTGTAGAATTAGAATGTGTTCCACCTATAGAATTAGAATGTTCCACCACACTGTCCTAAAGCACAATCAAGGTGTTTTATAAAATGTTTTTTTTATTATGGAGACCAGAACACATGTGCGGTACATCTCCTCCCTCAGCGAAGATAACTAATGTCTATGAACCATTTGAGCTGCTTGTGTTAAAAACATGATAAGGAGACATTGAGAATATAAATGGATACATATTACATACAAGATTAGGAAATACCTGTATATGAGTTATTGTTTATGTCATGTTGGCTTCTATATGAGTTATTGTATATGTCATGTTGGCTTCTATACAGTAAACATGTTTTCTATATGAGTTATTGTATATGTCATGTTGGCTTCTATACAGTAAACATGTTTTCTAAATAGTGGATTTAGGTAATGCATATTCGGACTGAACACTGCAAATGAGCTCTTAGCTGACGATGTTGTACACCTTGACTATAAACCTTTCTATTTGTTTGTGCAAGCTATGTATGCCCCTCAAGACCATCATCTCAATACTTACTGCCCTTTACAAAATATGTTGAACTTTTTAAAGACTTTATTTATCAAAACAGCAGAACATTGAATGAATATAGTCCAGGGTGATATTCACCCCCTTGTGTCTCGATCCGAGGCCCCTCAGGTGTGAGGTCATCAGTGTAGGCGTGTGCAAAAAAAAGAGACAGGGCCAACAGGAAGTCTTTAAAAAGAGCTCCCAGACCAATAGGAGCTCTTGTAAAAGTTCCCGGACCAATCGGAGCTCTTAAATAAGGTTCAGGGCCAATAGGGAGTCTTCAATAAGGGTTGAGCTCCTCTGGGGGCAGGGCTGTGCTGCTGCTGCTGCTGCTGCAATCATAGCCGTCTGCTGTCAAACTGAGGACAAAGACAAAACAAACATTACATTCCTGGGCCCATATTCACAAAGTCTCACAGTAGGAGTGGTGATCTAGGATCAGTGTTCCCCTGTCAGATGTTCGTGATACAGATGGACAGGGGAGATCCTGATCCTAAATCAGCACTTCTACTAATTGAGCTGCGGTGTCAGTATGTATCTAGCTCTATTGGAAAACCCGGTCCTTGCTTCTCCACTGGCATGTCACGGTCCTCACTTCGAAGCTAAAACGTGTAACACCTGACAGCGGCATGTGTGTATTTGTGTTTACCTGGTTGTCTGTGTTTTTAATGTACCTGGTGTGTGACTGTGTGATCACGCTCTCCGTAGCCAATGTGAGTCAGACCTTTAAACATTCACAAGGCCACAAGGGACAGACGGATTACCAGGATGTGTACTCAGAGCATGTGCTGATCAACTTGCTGACCGAGCCTGTAATACCAACATGTTTCAAGCAGACCACCATAGTCCCTGTGCCCAAGAACACAAAGGTAACCTGCCCAAATGACTACCGACCAGGAGCACTCACGTCTGTAGCCATGAAGTGCTTTGAAAGGCTGGTCATGGCTCACATGAACACCATTACCCCAGAAACCCTAGACCCACTCCAATTTACATACCACACCAACAGATCCACAGATGATGCAGTCTCTATTGCACTCCACACTGCCCTTTCCCACCTGGACAAAAGGAACACCTATGTGAGAATGCTATTCATTGACTACAGCTCAGCGTTCAACACCATAGTGCCCTCAAAGCTCATCACTAAGTTAAGGACCCTGGAACTAAACACCTGGATCCTGGACTTCCTGCCGGGCCGCTCCCCAACGCTCTAACCACTAGGCTACCTGCCGCCCCACTAGGATGACACACCAAATGCGTTTGATGGATCGCAAGAAAAGAGCAGGAATAGGCTTTTGTAGGCTACAGTCCAAGCTATGTCTTCCAATGGTGCGACTGCTGTCGGCATCCAAAGATTATCCAACTTGAATAAACGCTTGGAGGTCAGGATGACAGCAGTGGTGTCGTCTACGGGCGATACGGATATCACTTATTATCGATATCTACATAGAGTATTGATGTGAATCACACTGCTGTTCTCTCATTTAACTGTTTGCACCTTACGGAATGGGGTTATTCTGGATGGCTGTTCACAAATCTAAATGTGTATTTGAACCCAATAATGGTTGAATTCAAGAAGTTTAAGGTGCCTATCAATCATTGTTTTTGAAACCAGTGGACAGCCGGTGAAAAATGTGCTCTTGCAATGGCTGCATAGCGAGGATCCCAGCCTATGGATCCCATCCTATAGATCCCAGCCTATGGATCCCAGCCTATGGATCCCAGCCTACGGATCCCAGCCTACGGATCCCAGCCTACGGATCCCAGCCTACGGATCCCAGCCTACGGATCCCAGCCTACGGATCCCAGCCTACGGATCCCAGCCTACGGATCCCAGCCTACGGATCCCAGCCTACGGATCCCATCCTACGGATCCCAGCCTACGGATCCCATCCTACGGATCCCAGCCTATAGATCCCAGCCTCTAATTCATGCTAATAATTTAAATAAATCCATCGGCCTAATGGACACATTATCAAACTCACACACTTTTGATAGACTTAAAAATGTTGTTAGTACATCCATTTTTGGACTTAAAAATTATATTATACACATATATATTTATATATTTATATACAGTACCGTTCAAAGGTTTTAGAACATCTACTCATTCCAGTTTTTTTTTATTTGTACTATTTTCTACATTGTAGGATAAGAGTGAAGACATCAAAACTATGAAATAACACACATGGAATCATGTAGTAACCAAAACAAGTGTTAAACAAATCAAAATATATTTTTGATTTTAGATTCTTCAAAGTAGCCACCCTTTTAATTTTTGGACTCTTATTTGTCTTTAAACTGCGTTGTTGGTTAAGGGCTTGTAAGTAAGTCTTTCACTCTACACCTGTTGTATTCGACGCATGTGACAAATACAATTTGATTGATTGATTGATTGTCTGTGTGTTGTTTACGTACCTGGCCTGTACGTTCTGAGGGATGATGCTCCACACCAGGTCGTCATCGCTGTCATAACGTCGAGGGTTGTCAAAGAAATAAGCCCTGGAGGAGAAGACGTGTCCTGGGAGCCCCGTCCCACTCTGGAGAACAACAAAACCAGACATCAGTCCAATTTCTACGATACTAAACCCACTTTTTCCCAGACAAAAATCACACCTAGTATTAGACTAAAATCACACTAAATGAAGAATTTCCATTGAACATGCTTTTCAGTCTAACTAGGCTTAATCTGTGCCCGGGAAACCAGCCCTTAGAGTCAGTGGATAGTACCAGGGTTGGGGTCAATTCCATTTCAGTATGTAAACCTTTTTAAATTCCAATTCCACATTTTCCCTTGTTGAAAAGCATTGAAGAATAATGGGATTACAATTTCAGCATACTTCCTGACTGGCATTTAACTGTAAATGACCCCAACCCTGGATAGTACAGTTCACAGTCAACCCTCTCCTGCCATTGTGCCCTTGAGCAAAGCATTTGCAAGTAGATCAAGAAAATGACTGTCCATCCAGGGGCCCTGCACTGCTGCTGATCCTGGTCCTATCAACATTTGTTTGTCTTTTTTTGTGTGTGTGTGTGTGTGTGTGTAGTGTGTGTGTGTAGTGTGTAGTGTGTAGTTTGTGTGTGTGGTGTGTGTACTGGGAAAGACAGAAGACATGTTTCCGTGTTAACCAATGAACAGCACAGTTGTATTGGGAAAGGGGATATACCTACTCAGTTGAACCCATATGCGTCTTACACATTTAACCCAACAGGGATCTGGCTAATCAAGGTCCATGTCATTGGCACACACACACACACTCTCCTCACCTTGTCCTGGTTAGGCCGTCGGACCCTGAAGAAGTAGACGACCAGAGAGGTAGGCAGCAGCTCCCAGACAAACAGAATCACCCCAAACACAATGTACCCCGCGTCCCCCAGGGTGGACCGCAGATCAGCCTGAGAGATGACACAGACAGGATGGGATGCTAGAGTCTGAAGTAAGAGAAGCTCAGTATAAACACAGTCAACCAGATCTGCCTGAGAGACAAATATCACACTTTATCAAACATACAGGTACTATTCGAGTTTGAATATTTAAGCCTATATAAACTAAGGGCTTCCTCTATTCAGTTTAACATGAATTACATATGTAGAGTTTAAAATGAACTACATATGTAGAGTTTAACATGAACTACATATGTAGAGTTTAACATGAACTACATATGTAGAGTTTAACATGAACTACATATGTAGAGTTTAACATGAATTACATATGTAGAGTTTAACATGAACTACATATGTAGAGTTTAACATGAATTACATATGTAGCGTTCAACATGAATTACATATGTAGAGTTTAACATGAATTACATATGTAGAGTTTAACATGAATTACATATGTAGAGTTTAACATGAATTACATATGTAGAGTTTAACATGAACTACATATGTAGAGTTTAACATGAACTACATATGTAGAGTTTAACATGAATTACATATGTAGAGTTTAACATGAACTACATATGTAGAGTTTAACATGAATTACATATGTAGAGTTTAACATGAACTACATATGTAGAGTTTAACATGAATTACATATGTAGAGTTTAACATGAACTACATATGTAGAGTTTAACATGAATTACATATGTAGAGTTTAACATGAACTACATATGTAACGTTTAACATGAATTCAGTCGCCGCTAACGCTGGGAACATTGCCTTTACATTTCAGTCAGGCTGTAATGCTGAACTTCCAAAATATGGATTGAATTGAGCTTCAGAAGTGTCTCAGAATAAAGGAGTGCTGATCTAGGACCAGTTTTCCCTTTTGGACCATAATGAATTGGATAAAGGCCAAGGAAGACCTGATCCTAGATCAGCACTCCTACTCAGAGACGCTTTATGAGGCTGTTGTTAGAGATGACAGCTTCATTCCTGTCGTTGTTCTACAGCAGAGTTAATCCTGGCCCAGAGGGCTGCACTACACACCTTATTCCAGCATTAATTCTGGTCCAGAGGGCTGAACTACACACCTGATTCTAGAGTTAATTCTGGTCCAGAGGGCTGCACTACACACCTTACTCTAGAGTTAATTCTGGTCCAGAGGGCTGCACTACACACCTTATTCTAGAGTTAATTCTGGTCCAGAGGGCTGCACTACACACCTTATTCTAGAGTTAATTCTGGTCCAGAGGGCTGCACTACACACCTTATTCTAGAGTTAATTCTAGACCAGAGGGCTGCACTACACACCTTATTCCAGCATTAATTCTGGTCCAGAGGGCTGCACTACACACCTGATTCTAGAGTTAATTCTGGTCCAGAGGGCTGCACTACACACCTGATTCTAGAGTTAATTCTGGTCCAGAGGGCTGAACTACACACCTGATTCTAGAGTTAATTCTGGTCCAGAGGGCTGAACTACAGACCTGATTCTAGAGTTAATTCTGGTCCAGAGGGCTGCACTACACACCTTATTCCAGCATTAATTCTGGTCCAGAGGGCTGCACTACACACCTGATTCTAGAGTTAATTCTGGTCCAGAGGGCTGCACTACACACCTTATTCTAGAGTTAATTCTGGTCCAGAGGGCTGAACTACACACCTGATTCTAGAGTTAATTCTGGTCCAGAGGGCTGCACTACACACCTGATTCTAGAGTTAATTCTGGTCCAGAGGGCTGCACTACACACCTGATTCTAGAGTTAATTCTGGTCCAGAGGGCTGAACTACACACCTGATTCTAGAGTTAATTCTGGTCCAGAGGGCTGAACTACAGACCTGATTCTAGAGTTAATTCTGGTCCAGAGGGCTGCACTACACACCTGATTCTAGAGTTAATTCTAGACCAGAGGGCTGCACTACACACCTTATTCCAGCATTAATTCTGGTCCAGAGGGCTGCACTACACACCTGATTCTAGAGTTAATTCTGGTCCAGAGGGCTGCACTACACACCTGATTCTAGAGTTAATTCTGGTCCAGAGGGCTGCACTACACACCTGATTCTAGAGTTAATTCTGGTCCAGAGGGCTGAACTACACACCTGATTCTAGAGTTAATTCTGGTCCAGAGGGCTGCACTACACACCTTATTCTAGAGTTAATTCTGGTCCAGAGGGCTGCACTACACACCTTATTCCAGCATTAATTCTGGTCCAGAGGGCTGCACTACACACCTGATTCTAGAGTTAATTCTGGTCCAGAGGGCTGAACTACACACCTGATTCTAGAGTTAATTCTGGTCCAGAGGGCTGCACTACACACCTGATTCTAGAGTTAATTCTGGTCCAGAGGGCTGCACTACACACCTGATTCTAGAGTTAATTCTGGTCCAGAGGGCTGAACTACACACCTGATTCTAGAGTTAATTCTGGTCCAGAGGGCTGAACTACAGACCTGATTCTAGAGTTAATTCTGGTCCAGAGGGCTGCACTACACACCTGATTCTAGAGTTAATTCTAGACCAGAGGGCTGCACTACACACCTTATTCCAGCATTAATTCTGGTCCAGAGGGCTGCACTACACACCTGATTCTAGAGTTAATTCTGGTCCAGAGGGCTGCACTACACACCTGATTCTAGAGTTAATTCTAGACCAGAGGGCTGCACTACACACCTTATTCCAGCATTAATTCTGGTCCAGAGGGCTGCACTACACACCTGATTCTAGAGTTAATTCTGGTCCAGAGGGCTGCACTACACACCTGATTCTAGAGTTAATTCTGGTCCAGAGGGCTGAACTACACACCTGATTCTAGAGTTAATCCTGGTGGCTGCACTACACACCTTATTCCAGTGTTAAACCTGGTGGCTGCATTACACACCTGATTCTAGAGTTAATCCTGGTGGCTGCACTACACACCTGATTCCAGCATTAATCCTGGCCCAGAGGGCTGCACTACACATCCCTGTGTTGAGGGTCAGCGTGGTGGAGGTGTTGCTGCCTATCTTCACCACCTGGGGGCGGCCCGTCAGGAAGTCCAGGACAATATTGGACAAGGTGGGGTTCAGACTCAGGGCCCTGAGCTTAATGATGAGCTTGGAGGGCACTATTGTGTTGAAGGCTGATCTGTAGTCGATGAACAGCATTCTGACGTAGGTATTTCTCATCTCCAGATATGATAGGGCAGTGTGCAGTGTGAAGGCGATTGCATCGTCCGTGCATCTGTTGGGGCGGGTCTAGGTTGTTGAGTAAGGTAAAGGCGATATTGTCCTTAACTAGCCTCTCAAACTTCATGATGACTGAAGGCGACAGTCATTTAGTTCAGTTACCTTCACTTTCTTGGGTACAGGAACAATGGTGGGGACAGCAGACTGGGATAGGGAGAGATGTTGAAGCATGTGGGGACAGCAGACTGGGATAGGGAGAGATGTAATGTGTCCGTAAACACGCTCTGAGGACGAGGCTTAGGTTGCCGTCTGGGCCGGCAGCGAGGGTTAACACGCGTAAATGGCTTAGTCACCTCTTATCCAGAGCGACTTACATGAGCAATTAGGGTTAAGTGCCTTGCTCCAGGGCACATCTACAGATTTTTCATGTAGTCTGCTCGGGGATTCAAACCAACGTCCTTTCGGTTATTAACCGCTAGGCTTCCTTCAACCATGATGAGTGGAATTGTGTGTGCAGTGATAGGGGAATAACAAAAACGCGCACCCTTTTGGTCCCCAGGACCAGGAAAGACACTGTTGTACAGTATTACCTGGTCAGATACATTGTACCAGTCGTAGTCGAAGGAGTTGAGGCTCTTTATGTTGGCGAGGGCCAGAACCAGCAGGTTGTAACAGGCTCTGGATGTGTACAGCAGGGTGACTGTGGCTCCTATAGCTGTCACCTGGCACAATGAGGTTCCCTGGGGGGGAATAAAGCACACTGTCTCAGATAGCAGTAGTTGTAGCTTTGGTGTGATCATACCACCTGGTCCCAGATCTGTTTGTGCTGTCCTGACATTTCCTGTGGTCCTCAACAAGTGGGCAAGACAGTACCAACGAATCTGGGACCCAGGTTAGCGAAGCTAGTACACATCAGTAACAAAATAACTACCCAACACAGCCGTGCCTACGGCAGCACACTCAGCAGGGCACATGGCAGGCACTCGTCATGTGTAAGCAAGTGCACTCAGGAAACTATCAATTCAATTCAATTCAACTCAAGGGTCTTTATTGGCATGGGAAACATATGTTAACATTGCCAAAGCAAGTGAAGTAGATAATAAACAAAAGTGAAATAAACAATAAAAATGAACAGTAAACATTACACTCACAGAAGTTCCAAAAGAATAGAGACATTACAAATGTCATATTATGTCTATATACAGTGTTGTAACGATGTACAAATGGTTAAAGTACAAAAGGGAAAATAAATAAGCATAAATATGGGTTATATTTACAATGGTGATTGTTCTTCACTGGTTGCCCTTTTCTTGTATCAAATATTACTGCTTTGATTGCACACTGTGGTATTTCACACAGTAGATATGGGAGTTTTTGAATTCTTTGTTGATCTGTGTAATCTGAGGGAAATATGTGTCTCTAATGTGGTCATACATTTGGCAGGAGGTTAGGAAGTGCAGCTCAGCTTCCACCTCATTTTGTCGGCAGTGTGCACATAGCCTGTCTTCTCTTGAGAGCCAGGTCAGCCTACGGCGGCCTTTCTCAATAGCAAGGTGAATTTTGACCCATTCCTCCTGACAGAGCTGGTGTAACTGAGTCAGGTTTGTAGGCCTCCTTGCTCGCACACACTTTTTCAGTTCTGACCACAAATGTTCTTTAGGATTGAGGTCCGGGCTTTGTGATGGCCACTCAAATACCTTGACTTTGTTACGCTTAAGCCATTTTGCCACTTTGGAAGTATGCTTGTGGTCATTGTCCATTTGGAAGACCAATTTGTGACCAAGCTTTAACTTCTTGACTGATGTCTTGAGATGTTGCTTCAAAATATCCACATCATTTTCATTCCTCATGATATTTTTTATTTTCTATTTTGTGAAGTGCACCAGTCCCTCCTGCAGCAAAGCACCCCCTCAACATGATGCTGCCACCCCCGTGCTTCACGTTTGGGATGGTGTTCTTCGGCTTGCAAGCCTCCCCCATTTTCCTCCAAACATAAAGTTGGTCATTATGGCCAAACAGTTTTATTTTTGTTTCATCAGACCAGAGGACATTTCTCCAAAAAGTACGATCTTTGTCCCCATGTGCACTTCAAACCGTAGTCTGACTTTTTTTATGGCGGTTTTGGAGCAGTGGATTCTTCCTTGCTGAGTGGCCGAGGTTATCTCGATACAGGACTTGTTTTACTGTGGATATAGATACTTTTGTACCTGTTTCCTTCAGCATCTTCGCAAGGTTCTTTGCTGTTGTTCTGGGATTGATTTGCACTTTTCGCACCCAAAGTACTTTCATCTCTAGGAGACAGAAGGTGTCTCCTTCCTGAGCGGTATGACGGCTGCTTGGTCCCATGGTGTTTATACTTGCGTGCTATTGTTTATACAGATGAACGTGGTACCTTCAGGCGTTTGGAAATTGCTCCCAAGGATGAACCAGACTTGTGGAGGTCTAAAAATCTTTTCTGAGGTCTTGGCTGATTTCTTTGGATTTTCCCATGATGTCAAGCAAAGAGGCACTGAGTTTGAAGGTAGGCCTTGAAATACATCCACAGGTACACCTACAATTGACTCAAATGATGTCAATTAGCCTATCGGAAGCTTCTAAAGCCATGACATCATTTTCGGGAAATTTCCAAGCTGTTTAAAGGCACAGTCAACTTTAGTGTATGTAAACTTCTGACCCACTGGAATTGTGATACAGTGAATTATAAGTGAAATAATCTGTCAGTAAACAATTGTTGGTAAAATTACTTGTGTCATGCACAAAGTAGATGTCCTAACCGACTTGCCAAAACTATAGTTTGTTAACAAGAAATTTGTGGAGTGGTTGAAAAACGAGTTTTAATGACTCCAACCTAAGTAGATGTAAACTTCCGACTTCAACTGTAACCGTTCAAATACTCAAATATAATTACTTGTTTTGGGATGTGTACTTAGAAATACTAAAATACACACAAAACAAGTATTTTACCATTTAAAATCCAGATACTCAAATACACACAAAACAAGTATTTTAAATACCAGATACTCGAATCCACGTGTTTAAACCAAGGGTTGGTGCGTGTGTACATCTCTTACCTTGGACTCCAGGTAGATATTAGCCAGGGACATCTTGGCGATCTTGTAGAGGCAGAGGGAGAGGGAGATGGCACACAGGACAAACAGTGTATCGTTGATGGCTACTCTGACCAGGACAATGGTCTGGGCCTCTGTGGTGCTCATCCTAACTAGCAAGGCACAGGTCAGGTTTACTACCAGGAAGACCATACTAATGGACAGGAAGAGGAGGTACAGGGGTAACCTGGGAGGACAGGAAGAAACATTGTTAGAGGTCAGAGGTCAAAGGTGAAGGATTGGTGTAGAGGTCACAATCAATCAATATATTGATTGATTGATAATGCCCTTTTGCATCAGCAGTTGTCACCAAATGCTTTACAGTAACCCAGCCTAAACTCCAAAGAGCAAGCAGAGCATAGGACAGAGGAAAGTGGGACTATAGAGTAAGGAACAGGACAGTTCAGAAGACAGAGGACAGTGGGACTATAGAGTAAGGAACAGGACAGTTCAGAAGACAGAGGGACTATAGAGTAAGGAACAGGACAGTTCAGAGGACAGTGGGACTATAGAGTACGTAACAGGACAGTTCAGAAGACAGTGGGACTATAGAGTAAGGAACAGGACAGTTCTACATTACCAAACAGCTCTGCATCAATATTGATACAGTACTTGACCAAAAGTATGTGGACACCAGCTCGTCAAACCTCTCGTTCCAAAATCATGGGCATTAATGTGGAGTTGGTCCCCCCCTTGTCTGCTATGACAGCCTCCACTCTTCTGGGAAGGCTTTACACTAGATGTTGGGACATTACTGCTATAACAGCCTCCACTCTGCTGGGAAGGCTTTCCACTAGATGTTGGAACATTGCTGCTATAACAGCCTCCACTCTTCTGGGAAGGCTTTCCACTAGATGTTGGAACATTGCTGCTATAACAGCCTCCACTCTTCTGGGAAGGCTTTCCACTAGATGTTGGAACATTTCTGTAGATGTTGAACCATTTCTGTATGGGCCTCGCTCTGTGCACGGGGGCATTGTCATGCTGAAACAGAATCATCTAGAATGTCATTGTATGCTGTAGCGTTAAGATCTCTCTTCACTGGAACTAAGGAGCCCGAACCATGAAAAACAGCCCCAGACCATTATTCCTCCTCCACCAAACTTTACAGTTGGCACTTTGCATTGGGGCAGGTAGTGTTCTCCTGGCATCTGCCAAACCCAGATTTGTCTGTCGGACTGCCAGATGGTGAAGTGTGATTCATCACTCCAGAGAACGCGTTTCCACTGCTCCAGAGTCCAATGGCGATGAGCTTTTCACAACTCCAGCCAACGCTTGGTATTGCGCATGATGATCTTAGGCTTGTGTGCGGCTGCTCGGCCATGGAAACCCACTTCATGAAGCTTCCAGAGGCAGTTTGGAACTCGGTAGTGAGTGTTGCAACCGAGGACAGACGATTTTTACGTGCTACGTGCTTCCATACTCAGTGGTCCCGTTCTGTGAGCTTGTGGGGCCTACCACTTTGCGGCTGAGCCGTTGTTGCTCCTAGATGTTTCCACTTCACAATAACAGAACTTACAGTTGACCCGGGGCAGCTCTAGCAGGGCAGAAATTTGACAAACTGACTCGTTGGAAAGGTGACATCCTATGATGGTGCCACGTTGAAAGTCACTGAGCTCTTCAGTAAGGCCACTATACTGCCAATGTTTGTCTATGGAGATTGCATGGCTGTGTGCTTGATATTATACACCTGTCAGCAACAGGTGTGGCTGAAATAGCAGAATCCAGTAATTTAAGAGGGGGTGTCCACATACTTTAGTATATATAGTGTAGTTAGGATGGAACATTATTGCATGTTTAATTGTGCTTATTGTTTATTAAATCTTACCTGTATTTCAGAAGCTCTGGTGCGTATTTCGATTTAGCCTTGAACACAACCTGTAGAAAGACAAATGTCCTTTAAACCTCCTAAATATATATATATTCGACCGTATCACATGTTCTGTGTTTCTCTGTTGAAAGGGTTGAACTAACAAGCTTTATCACTTCTGTTCTCTCTCTGTCCTAAAGACACCAAACATTCCTTTTAAAAACTTCTTGGTTCAGAATAGCCGAGTTCAAAGAAGTAGAATGGCCATAAGCTACAGTTGCTAGGCATCACAGTAGTACCAGTTGGAGTGTCTCTTGACCCTGCTAGCTCCACTAACATCTGATAGATCCACTGACCCTGATAGATCCACTGACATCTGATAGATCCACTGACCCTGATAGATCCACTGACATCTGATAGATCCACTGACATCTGATAGATCCACTGACATCTGATAGATCCACTGACATCTGATGGGTCCACTGACCCTGCTGGGTCCACTGACATCTGATAGATCCACTGACCCTGCTGGGTCCACTGACTGACATCTGCTGGGTCCACTGACTGACATCTGCTGGGTCCACTGACTGACATCTGCTGGGTCCACTGACTGACATCTGCTGGGTCCACTGACTGACATCTGCAGGGGCCACTGACTGATACAAGTAATGCTTCTGTTGTAGGAGTGAGACATGAACTAATGACTTTTTTTAATGACTTTTCAAATAAGTTACATGTTATGTTGGCTGACAGTTTGTTAGCTACGCTGTCCTTATGAACCGCAAATATTTTATTACAGCAGTAATCAGTATGTACATTACCCGGTATGTTAGCTACGCTGTCCTTATGAACCACAGCATATCATTACAGCAGTAATCAGTATGTACATTACCCGGTATGTTAGCTACGCTGTCCTTATGAACCACAGCATATCATTACAGCAGTAATCAGTATGTACATTACCCGGTATGTTAGCTACGCTGTCCTTATGAACCACAGCATATCATTACAGCAGTAATCAGTATGTACATTACCCGGTATGTTAGCTAAGCTGTCCTTATGAACCACAGCATATCATTACAGCAGTAATCAGTATGTACATTACCCGGTATGTTAGCTACGCTGTCCTTATGAACCACAGCATATCATTACAGCAGTAATCAGTATGTACATTACCCGGTATGTTAGCTACACTGTCCTTATGAACCACAGCATATCACTACAGCAGTAATCAGTATGTACATTACCCGGTATGTTAGTTGTCTACTAATACATTGAACTTGCCAGTATATTAACTATATACTATCTAACTAACTACCCAAAGTTTATTACAATGATTATTCACGTCATTCTTAGCTCAGCTAAGTGGTATAGTTGTTGTGCATTCTCAATGGACATTCGGGAGCTTTTGTAAATTAACTCTGTCTATCTTCTCCGATTTCAGAGACTCGTCTCAGGGTTTGCCAGAACGCAGAATAACCGATGAATTCATGAACGCTCAACACCCGTTGAATATGACCGGTGTCAGTAACCGTCTGCAAAAAATATTTATTAAATTGTTGCCAGCAGCACAGTTACATTCACCAACGCTCTGGATAACATGAAAACAGCCTAGCCAGCTCTGGATACAGCCTAACCAGCTCTGGATAACACGAACACAGCCTAACCAGCTCTGGATAACACGAACACAGCCTAACCAGCTCTGGATTACATGTTAACAGCCTAACCAGCTCTGGATAACACAAAAACAGCCTAACCAGCTATGGATAACATGTAAAAAGCCTAACTAGCTCTGGATAACACAAAAACAGCCTAACCAGCTCTGGATAACATGTAAACAGCCTAACCAGCTCTGGATAACATGAAACTAGCCTAACCAGCTCTGGATAACACAAAAACAGCCTAACCAGCTCTGGATAACATGTAAACAGCCTAACCAGCTCTGGATAACATGAAACTAGCCTAACCAGCTCTGGATAACACGAAAACAGCCTAACCAGCTCTGGATAACACGAAAACAGCCTAACCAGCTGTGGATAACATGAAAAGAGCCTAACCAGCTGTGGATAACATGAAAAGAGCCTAACCAGCTGTGGATAACACGAAAAGAGCCTAACCAGCTCTGGATAACATGAAAAGAGCCTAACCAGCTCTGGATAACATATAAACAGCCTAACCAGCTGTGGATAACATGTAAACAGCCTAACCAGCTCTGGATAACATGAAAACAGCCTAACCAGCTCTGGATAACATGAAAACAGCCTAACCAGCTCTGGATAACATGTAAACAGCCTAACCAGCTCTGGATAACATGTAAACAGCCTAACCAGCTCTGGATAACATGAAAACAGCCTAACCAGCTCTGGATAACATGTAAACAGCCTAACCAGCTCTGGATAACATGTAAACAGCCTAACCAGCTCTGGATAACATGAACAGCCTAACCAGCTCTGGATAACACGAAAACAGCCTAACCAGCTCTGGATAACATGAAAACAGCCTAACCAGCTCTGGATAACATGAAAACAGCCTAACCAGCTCTGGATAACATGAAACAGCCTAACCAGCTGTGGATAACATGAAAAGAGCCTAACCAGCTCTGGATAACACGAAAAGAGCCTAACCAGCTCTGGATAACATGTAAACAGCCTAACCAGCTCTGGATAACATGTAAACAGCCTAACCAGCTCTGGATAACATGAAAACAGCCTAACCAGCTCTGGATAACATGAAAACAGCCTAACCAGCTCTGGATAACATGTAAACAGCCTAACCAGCTCTGGATAACATGTAAACAGCCTAACCAGCTCTGGATAACATGAAAACAGCCTAACCAGCTCTGGATAACATGAAAACAGCCTAACCAGCTCTGGATAACATGAACAGCCTAACCAGCTCTGGATAACATAAAAAGAGCCTAACCAGCACTGGATAACATGTAAACAGCCTAACCAGCTCAGGATAACATGTAAACAGCCTAACCAGCTCTGGATAAGATGAAAACAGCCTAACCAGCTCTGGATAACATGAAAACAGCCTAACCAGCTTTGAATAAACAGCCTAACCAGCTCTGGATAACATGAAAACAGCCTAACCAGCTCTGGATAACATGAACAGCCTAACCAGCTCTGGATAACATAAAAAGAGCCTAACCAGCACTGGATAACATGTAAACAGCCTAACCAGCTCAGGATAACATGAAAACAGCCTAACCAGCTCTGGATAACATGAAAACAGCCTAACCAGCTCTGGATAACATGAAAACAGCCTAACCAGCTCTGGATAACATGAAAACAGTGTAACCAGCTCTGGATAACATGAAAACAGCCCAACCAGCTCTGGATAACACGAAAACAGCCTAACCAGCTCTGGATAACATGAAAAGAGCCTAACCAGCTGTGGATAACTCGAAAAGAGCCTAACCAGCTCTGGATAACATGAAAAGAGCCTAACCAGCTCTGGATAACATGTAAACAGCCTAACCAGCTCTGGATAACATGAAAACAGCCTAACCAGCTCTGGATAACATGAAAACAGCCCAACCAGCTCTGGATAACATGAAAACAGCCCAACCAGCTTTGGATAACACGAAAACAGCCTAACCAGCTCTGGATAACACGAAAACAGCCTAACCAGCTCTGGATAACACGAAAACAGCCTAACCAGCTCTGGATAACACGAAAACAGCCTAACCAGCTCTGGATAACATGTAAACAGCCTAACCAGCTGTGGATAACATGTAAACAGCCTAACCAGCTCTGGATAAGATGAAAACAGCCTAACCAGCTCTGGACAACATGAAAACAGCCTAACCAGCTCTGGATAACATGAAAACAGCATAACCAGCTTTGAATAAACAGCCTAACCAGCTCTGGATAACATGAAAACAGCCTAACCAGCTCTGGATAACATGAAAACAGCCTAACCAGCTGTGGATAACACGAAAAGAGCCTAACCAGCTCTGGATAACATGAAAAGAGCCTAACCAGCTCTGGATAACATGTAAACAGCCTAACCAGCTCTGGATAACATGAAAACAGCCTAACCAGCTCTGGATAACATGAAAACAGCCCAACCAGCTCTGGATAACATGAAAACAGCCCAACCAGCTTTGGATAACACGAAAACAGCCTAACCAGCTCTGGATAACACGAAAACAGCCTAACCAGCTCTGGATAACACGAAAACAGCCTAACCAGCTCTGGATAACACGAAAACAGCCTAACCAGCTCTGGATAACATGTAAACAGCCTAACCAGCTGTGGATAACATGTAAACAGCCTAACCAGCTCTGGATAAGATGAAAACAGCCTAACCAGCTCTGGACAACATGAAAACAGCCTAACCAGCTCTGGATAACATGAAAACAGCATAACCAGCTTTGAATAAACAGCCTAACCAGCTCTGGATAACATGAAAACAGCCTAACCAGCTCTGGATAACATGAAAACAGCCTAACCAGCTCTGGATAACATGAAAACAGCCTAACCAGCTCTGGATAACATGAAAACAGCCTAACCAGCTCTGGATAACATGAAAACAGTGTAACCAGCTCTGGATAACATGAAAACAGCCCAACCAGCTTTGGATAACACGAAAACAGCCTAACCAGCTCTGGATAACACGAAAACAGCCTAACCAGCTCTGGATAACACGAAAACAGCCTAACCAGCTCTGGATAACATGAAAACAGCCTAACCAGCTCTGGATAACATGAAAACAGCCTAACCAGCTCTGGATAACATAAAAAAGCCTAACCAGCTCTGGATAACATAAAAAAGCCTAACCAGCTCTGGATAACATAAAAAGAGCCTAACCAGCACTGGATAACATGTAAACAGCCTAACCAGCTCTGGATAACATGAAAACAGCCTAACCAGCTCTGGATAACATTTAAACAGCCTAACCAGCTCTGGATAACATGTAAACAGCCTAACCAGCTCTGGATAACATGAAAACAGCCTAACCAGCTCTGGATAACATGGAACCAGCCTAACCAGCTCTGGATAACATGTAAACAGCCTAACCAGCTCTGGATAACACGAAAACAGCCTAACCAGCTCTGGATAACATGAAAACAGCCTAACCAGCCTTGGATAACATGGAACCAGCCTAACCAGCTCTGGATAACATGAAAAGAGCCTAACCAGCTCTGGATAACATGAAAACAGCCTAACCAGCTCTGGATAACATGAAAACAGCCTAACCAGCTCTGGATAACATAAAAAAGCCTAACCAGCTCTGGATAACATAAAAAAGCCTAACCAGCTCTGGATAACATGAAAACAGCCTAACCAGCTCTGGACAACATGAAAACAGCCTAACCAGCTCTGGATAACATAAAAAGAGCCTAACCAGCACTGGATAACATGTAAACAGCCTAACCAGCTCTGGATAACATGAAAACAGCCTAACCAGCTCTGGATAACATAAAAAGAGCCTAACCAGCACTGGATAACATGTAAACAGCCTAACCAGCTCTGGATAACATGAAAACAGCCTAACCAGCTCTGGATAACATGAAAACAGCCTAACCAGCTCTGATTAACATGTAAACAGCCTAACCAGCTCTGGATAACATAAAAAGAGCCTAACCAGCACTGGATAACATGTAAACAGCCTAACCAGCTCTGGATAACATGTAAACAGCCTAACCAGCTCTGGACAACATGTAAACAGCCCAACCAGCTCTGGATAACATGAAAACAGCCTAACCAGCTCTGGATAAACAGCCTAACCAGCTCTGGATAACATGAAAACAGCCTAACCAGCTCTGGATAACATGAAAACAGCCTAACCAGCTCTGGATAACATGAAAACAGCCTAACCAGCTCTGGATAACATAAAAAAGCCTAACCAGCTCTGGATAACATAAAAAAGCCTAACCAGCTCTGGATAACATAAAAAGAGCCTAACCAGCACTGGATAACATGTAAACAGCCTAACCAGCTCAGGATAACATGAAAACAGCCTAACCAGCTGTGGATAACATGTAAACAGCCTAACCAGCTCTGGATAAGATGAAAACAGCCTAACCAGCTCTGGACAACATGAAAACAGCCTAACCAGCTCTGGATAACATGAAAACAGCATAACCAGCTTTGAATAAACAGCCTAACCAGCTCTGGATAACATAAAAAGAGCCTAACCAGCACTGGATAACATGTAAACAGCCTAACCAGCTCTGGATAACATGAAAACAGCCTAACCAGCTCTGGATAACATGTAAACAGCCTAACCAGCTCTGGATAACATGTAAACAGCCTAACCAGCTCTGGATAACATGAAAACAGCCTAACCAGCTCTGGATAACATGGAACCAGCCTAACCAGCTCTGGATAACATGTAAACAGCCTAACCAGCTCTGGATAACACGAAAACAGCCTAACCAGCTCTGGATAACATGAAAACAGCCTAACCAGCTCTGGATAACATGGAACCAGCCTAACCAGCTCTGGATAACATGAAAACAGCCTAACCAGCTCTGGATAACATGAAAACAGCCTAACCAGCTCTGGATAACATGAAAACAGCCTAACCAGCTCTGGATAACATAAAAAAGCCTAACCAGCTCTGGATAACATAAAAAAGCCTAACCAGCTCTGGATAACATGAAAACAGCCTAACCAGCTCTGGACAACATGAAAACAGCCTAACCAGCTCTGGATAACATAAAAAGAGCCTAACCAGCACTGGATAACATGTAAACAGCCTAACCAGCTCTGGATAACATGAAAACAGCCTAACCAGCTCTGGATAACATAAAAAGAGCCTAACCAGCACTGGATAACATGTAAACAGCCTAACCAGCTCTGGATAACATGAAAACAGCCTAACCAGCTCTGGATAACATGAAAACAGCCTAACCAGCTCTGATTAACATGTAAACAGCCTAACCAGCTCTGGATAACATGAAAACAGCCTAACCAGCTCTGGATAACATAAAAAAGCCTAACCAGCTCTGGATAACATAAAAAAGCCTAACCAGCTCTGGATAACATAAAAAGAGCCTAACCAGCTCTGGATAACATAAAAAAGCCTAACCAGCTCTGGATAACATAAAAAGAGCCTAACCAGCACTGGATAACATGTAAACAGCCTAACCAGCTCTGGATAACATGTAAACAGCCTAACCAGCTCTGGACAACATGTAAACAGCCCAACCAGCTCTGGATAACATGAAAACAGCCTAACCAGCTCTGGATAAACAGCCTAACCAGCTCTGGATAACATGAAAACAGCCTAACCAGCTCTGGATAACATGAAAACAGCCTAACCAGCTCTGGATAACATGAAAACAGCCTAACCAGCTCTGGATAACATAAAAAAGCCTAACCAGCTCTGGATAACATAAAAAGAGCCTAACCAGCACTGGATAACATGTAAACAGCCTAACCAGCTCTGGATAACATGAAAACAGCCTAACCAGCTCTGGATAACATAAAAAGAGCCTAACCAGCACTGGATAACATGTAAACAGCCTAACCAGCTCTGGATAACATGAAAACAGCCTAACCAGCTCTGGATAACATGAAAACAGCCTAACCAGCTCTGATTAACATAAAAAAGCCTAACCAGCTCTGGATAACATAAAAAAGCCTAACCAGCTCTGGATAACATAAAAAGAGCCTAACCAGCACTGGATAACATGTAAACAGCCTAACCAGCTCTGGATAACATGTAAACAGCCTAACCAGCTCTGGACAACATGTAAACAGCCCAACCAGCTCTGGATAACATGAAAACAGCCTAACCAGCTCTGGATAAACAGCCTAACCAGCTCTGGATAACATGAAAACAGCCTAACCAGCTCTGGATAACATGAAAACAGCCTAACCAGCTCTGGATAACATGAAAACAGCCTAACCAGCTCTGGATAACATAAAAAGCCTAACCAGCTCTGGATAACATAAAAAGCCTAACCAGCTCTGGATAACATAAAAGAGCCTAACCAGCACTGGATAACATGTAAACAGCCTAACCAGCTCTGGATAACATGAAAACAGCCTAACCAGCTCTGGATAACATAAAAAGAGCCTAACCAGCACTGGATAACATGTAAACAGCCTAACCAGCTCTGGATAACATGAAAACAGCCTAACCAGCTCTGGATAACATGAAAACAGCCTAACCAGCTCTGATTAACATAAAAAAGCCTAACCAGCTCTGGATAACATAAAAAAGCCTAACCAGCTCTGGATAACATAAAAAGAGCCTAACCAGCACTGGATAACATGTAAACAGCCTAACCAGCTCTGGATAACATGTAAACAGC
The DNA here is from genome assembly GCA_030435695.1 of Brachymystax lenok tsinlingensis. Classification (NCBI taxonomy): domain Eukaryota; kingdom Metazoa; phylum Chordata; class Actinopteri; order Salmoniformes; family Salmonidae; genus Brachymystax; species Brachymystax lenok. The sequence continues at coordinate 2,154,563 of CM059780.1, forward strand.
CTAACCAGCTCTGGACAACATGTAAACAGCCCAACCAGCTCTGGATAACATGAAAACAGCCTAACCAGCTCTGGATAAACAGCCTAACCAGCTCTGGATAACACGAAAACAGCCTAACCAGCTCTGGATAACATGAAAACAGCCTAACCAGCTCTGGATAACATGAAAACAGCCTAACCAGCTCTGGATAACATGAAAACAGCCTAACCAGCTCTGGATAACATAAAAAAGCCTAACCAGCTCTGGATAACATAAAAAGAGCCTAACCAGCACTGGATAACATGTAAACAGCCTAACCAGCTCTGGATAACATGAAAACAGCCTAACCAGCTCTGGATAACATGTAAACAGCCTAACCAGCTCTGGATAACATGTAAACAGCCTAACCAGCTCTGGATAACATGGAACCAGCCTAACCAGCTCTGGATAACATGTAAACAGCCTAACCAGCTCTGGATAACACGAAAACAGCCTAACCAGCTCTGGATAACATGAAAACAGCCTAACCAGCTCTGGATAACACGGAACCAGCCTAACCAGCTCTGGATAACATGAAAACAGCCTAACCAGCTCTGGATAACATGAAAACAGCCTAACCATCTCTGGATAACATGAAAACAGCCTAACCAGCTCTGGATAACATGAAAACAGCCTAACCAGCTCTGGATAACATAAAAAAGCCTAACCAGCTCTGGATAACATAAAAAAGCCTAACCAGCTCTGGATAACATGAAAACAGCCTAACCAGCTCTGGACAACATGAAAACAGCCTAACCAGCTCTGGATAACATAAAAAGAGCCTAACCAGCACTGGATAACATGTAAACAGCCTAACCAGCTCTGGATAACATGAAAACAGCCTAACCAGCTCTGGATAACATAAAAGAGCCTAACCAGCACTGGATAACATGTAAACAGCCTAACCAGCTCTGGATAACATGAAAACAGCCTAACCAGCTCTGGATAACATGAAAACAGCCTAACCAGCTCTGATTAACATGTAAACAGCCTAACCAGCTCTGGATAACATGAAAACAGCCTAACCAGCTCTGGATAACATAAAAGCCTAACCAGCTCTGGATAACATAAAAAAGCCTAACCAGCTCTGGATAACATAAAAAGAGCCTAACCAGCTCTGGATAACATAAAAAAGCCTAACCAGCTCTGGATAACATAAAAAGAGCCTAACCAGCACTGGATAACATGTAAACAGCCTAACCAGCTCTGGATAACATGTAAACAGCCTAACCAGCTCTGGACAACATGTAAACAGCCCAACCAGCTCTGGATAACATGAAAACAGCCTAACCAGCTCTGGATAACATAAAAAAGCCTAACCAGCTCTGGATAACATGAAAACAGCCTAACCAGCTCTGGACAACATGAAAACAGCCTAACCAGCTCTGGATAACATAAAAGAGCCTAACCAGCACTGGATAACATGTAAACAGCCTAACCAGCTCTGGATAACATGAAAACAGCCTAACCAGCTCTGGATAACATAAAAAGAGCCTAACCAGCACTGGATAACATGTAAACAGCCTAACCAGCTCTGGATAACATGAAAACAGCCTAACCAGCTCTGGATAACATGAAAACAGCCTAACCAGCTCTGATTAACATGTAAACAGCCTAACCAGCTCTGGATAACATGAAAACAGCCTAACCAGCTCTGGATAACATAAAAAAGCCTAACCAGCTCTGGATAACATAAAAAAGCCTAACCAGCTCTGGATAACATAAAAGAGCCTAACCAGCTCTGGATAACATAAAAAGCCTAACCAGCTCTGGATAACATAAAAGAGCCTAACCAGCACTGGATAACATGTAAACAGCCTAACCAGCTCTGGATAACATGTAAACAGCCTAACCAGCTCTGGACAACATGTAAACAGCCCAACCAGCTCTGGATAACATGAAAACAGCCTAACCAGCTCTGGATAACATAAAAAAGCCTAACCAGCTCTGGATAACATGAAAACAGCCTAACCAGCTCTGGACAACATGAAAACAGCCTAACCAGCTCTGGATAACATAAAAAGAGCCTAACCAGCACTGGATAACATGTAAACAGCCTAACCAGCTCTGGATAACATGAAAACAGCCTAACCAGCTCTGGATAACATAAAAAGAGCCTAACCAGCACTGGATAACATGTAAACAGCCTAACCAGCTCTGGATAACATGAAAACAGCCTAACCAGCTCTGGATAACATGAAAACAGCCTAACCAGCTCTGATTAACATGTAAACAGCCTAACCAGCTCTGGATAACATGAAAACAGCCTAACCAGCTCTGGATAACATAAAAGCCTAACCAGCTCTGGATAACATAAAAAGCCTAACCAGCTCTGGATAACATAAAAGAGCCTAACCAGCTCTGGATAACATAAAAAGCCTAACCAGCTCTGGATAACATAAAAAGAGCCTAACCAGCACTGGATAACATGTAAACAGCCTAACCAGCTCTGGATAACATGTAAACAGCCTAACCAGCTCTGGACAACATGTAAACAGCCCAACCAGCTCTGGATAACATGAAAACAGCCTAACCAGCTCTGGATAAACAGCCTAACCAGCTCTGGATAACATGAAAACAGCCTAACCAGCTCTGGATAACATGAAAACAGCCTAACCAGCTCTGGATAACATGAAAACAGCCTAACCAGCTCTGGATAACATAAAAAAGCCTAACCAGCTCTGGATAACATAAAACAGCCTAACCAGCTCTGGATAACATAAAAAGAGCCTAACCAGCACTGGATAACATGTAAACAGCCTAACCAGCTCTGGATAACATGAAAACAGCCTAACCAGCTCTGGATAACATAAAGAGCCTAACCAGCACTGGATAACATGTAAACAGCCTAACCAGCTCTGGATAACATGAAAACAGCCTAACCAGCTCTGGATAACATGAAAACAGCCTAACCAGCTCTGATTAACATAAAAAAGCCTAACCAGCTCTGGATAACATAAAAAAGCCTAACCAGCTCTGGATAACATAAAAAGAGCCTAACCAGCACTGGATAACATGTAAACAGCCTAACCAGCTCTGGATAACATGTAAACAGCCTAACCAGCTCTGGACAACATGTAAACAGCCCAACCAGCTCTGGATAACATGAAAACAGCCTAACCAGCTCTGGATAAACAGCCTAACCAGCTCAGGATAACATGAAAACAGCCTAACCAGCTCTGGATAAGATGAAAACAGCCTAACCAGCTCTGGATAACATGTAAACAGCCTAACCAGCTCTGCTAGGGTGAGTTAAATGGTCAGAGTGGGGTGTTCTGTCGTTATGTGTCTGGAAGTAGCTAGCCAACGTTAGCCAGTTAGCTTGGGTGCTTGACTGCCATTGTCACAACACTAGTCCTCGGCCAGAGCTTAACTTAAAGAATACAGTATATTAAAATTAACTAATAGTCAGGAGGCAATTTTAGCATGTAAATATTGGTGGGGCAAACACTTTTTTTATTTTTTTCATGCATGCCAGCAAAGCCACAACACAACACTAAACAACACATTAATTGCACTATAACGGAGACAAACGGTGCCCACAAACTGTTAGGGCCTACATAAAGCTGTCCCAACAGCAGTCCCAGCACCTTACCACTACTACACCTGGCTATCAGCGGAGCCTTGTCTGGCAGCGAAACAGTTCATTCAGCCTCATTTACTGACTTTGTACAGGATAGTGGCGCAGCGGTCCTTCGTGGGCAAATTCCGTCATCAAACTTTGTCGTCAAAGTCTGTCATTCTCTGGATTGATGGTGCTTTCAAGACAACTGGGAACTCTGAAAAAAACCTAGGTCGAATCTTGATGACGTCAGTGATCTTCAGGTCTGAGCTCCAGAAAGAGGCCCGAAATGCAATTCCGAGTTGGATGACCTTTTAAAATGTATTTTCCCAGTTTTTTTCAGAGTTGAACCCAGTTGAACTCACTGAAGTCAGATTTCCCAGTTCCGAGTTTCCAGTGGTTTTGAGCACGGCAGAAGTCAGGCTGGATTGACAGCAAGGCCAATGTTGAATGTTTATCCGTTTAAGCTTGGAAAAGAGACCCTTAAACCCAGACTTGAATAGCAGGCTAGTGATTGCTTGCAATGCTTGCAGTTAGCAACTGATTCCTTCCAAAACACTCATTGTTGAATTTGCGATTTCCAACTTGTTGTGTAATGTTTATGTCCAATGGTTGATGAGCACCGATACGTTTTATCTATAATTCTTCTTAATTATTTATCTTCATATGACAATTATTGAAAAGGATTTTCTAGTAGATTGTCGACTTGAGACTTGATGATGATTTTGAAAGTATGATGTTGACATTATCAGTCCAATCAAAGCTGCTGTAGATATAACATGATTTGACATCATTATATCTGTGGCCAATGACCTTGAGCCTTCTAGGATGGGCACTTCTAATGTAACTCTATGGCAGCACCCAAGGGGCTTGAATTTTCGAGCTCTACCCTTAGATTTTGCAGTGACATAGTGTCCCCATGAGTGACAAAACACTGAGCCAATCACGGCGCAACTAGAGAACAATACCAACACCTACGCTCCGTATTATCCGCTGGCTGCCCCACCACCACAGAAAGCACTGAGCTAGGATGAAACACCTGCATTTTGGAGCTGCCTTACTCAAGAAAGCAAAAAAGAGGCCAAGTCGGCAGGTGGTTTTATTGACTCAATTATGTTGATTCGTTTTTTAATCGTTTGCAAACTGATATGTGACACGTATTTATGCCAAAATAACATGCAAACCTGTTGGTCGCCACTGCTAATAGTATATAGTATATACTCATTAAGTATGTAGTATACAGTATGTTGGTATGGGTTTTCGAACACAGCTATGGCCTCCTCTCTGGCCTCAACAACCTACAACTTGACTGGTCTCATACATTTGGATCAGCTCCACTTGTAACAGTGTTGCTTCCTTGCCTGTCGGCCCAGAGCTGGGCCGGAAAACAGAGACCGTCGGCACACAACAACACTCACCACCCATTCTTGAGTCACATTTGACGTCACTGCGCGAAATCGATAGATTTGCTACCAGTGCGCCATAGTTAACTAGCCAGCTATTTCACATGGACTACATTCACATGTGCCAAGACAGAGACAGGATCCACACAGAGACAGGGTGTACTGACTCAACTGTGCTAAACTCACCTGTGCTAACACAGAAACTCACCTGTACGAAATAGAGGTTCATGAGGCTGAGGGTGAAGAACTGGAGGCAGACAGGGAAGCAGTAGAGCAGCCAGAAGGGGAATGGTCCCAGTGTGTTGGCCGTCACAAAGTTTCTGAAGTAGAAGGAGAAGAGGACGGCCCTCAACGCAGCCCACAGCAGACACAGGAAGAGAAACACTGTCTGGTAGCTGAACCTCTTGTGTTTGTAGCGCAGCACCATCCACAGCTGTAGATAGATGAAGAGGAATAGCAGGGAATAGAAGACTGTGTAGACCACAGTGAGACCTAGCTTCACGTAAGGGGCTACGGCCGGGGTCAGGGTGGGGGGAGGGAGGGACTCGTTGGTACCCAGGGGAGACAGGAGGGATAGATCCATCACCTGGGTCTCCATGACTGGCTGGCCTGGCTGGTTTTACCAGGGTTTTCCGTGGATCTCCTGGTTCTCCTTGGTTGGAGTGAAGGAAGCAGAATGAGGGCCTCTCCTCTCCTCCCTTTCTTCTCCGCTCCTCTCCCGATGCTCTGTAGTAGCTGTTCCTCTCCTTCTCTCTGCCTGGCTGGTTCTCACTGGCTGCCCCTGGATCTCCTAGGCACAGTGGGGGCCTCTCCTTCTCTCCCTGGCTGGTTCTCACTGGCTGCCCCTGGATCTCCTAGGCACAGCGGGGGCCTCTCCTTCTCTCCCTGGCTGGTTCTCACTGGCTGCCCCTGGATCTCCTAGGCACAGCGGGGGCCTCTCCTTCTCTCCCTGGCTGGTTCTCACTGGCTGCCCCTGGATCTCCTAGACACAGTGGGGACCTCTCCTTCTCTCCCTGGCTGGTTCTCACTGGCTGCCCCTGGATCTCCTAGGCACAGCGGGGACCTCTCCTTTCCTTTCCTCCTCTTCTTTCTTCCTCCTCTTCCTCTCCTCCGGTGCACTGTAGTGACTGTTCCTCCTCTCACGAGCCGTCTTCTGTCTCTCTCTCTCTCTCTCTCTCTCTCTCTCTCTCTCTCTCTCTCTCTCTCTCTCTCTCTCTCTCTCTCTCTCTTTCAGCCTGGGCTACAGCACAACAACACAGACACAGCTCTCTCTCTCTCTCTCTCTCTCTCTCTCTCTCTCTCTCTCTCTCTCTCTCTCTCTCTCTCTCTCTCTCTCTCTCTCTCTCTCTCTCTCTCTCTCTCTCTCTCTCTCTCTCGCCTGACAGAGCAGGGGCAGAGAGAGCGATTGCGCAGAGAGAAATGGTGTGAGTGAATGGGGGTGTCAGGCTCTAAGAATGGAGGGCGAATGGAGGAGAAGAGGAGAGGTGGAGGACGGGGTATAAAGAATAACAAGCTAGACTTCCTGCAGCAGGGAGAGGAGAGCCGAGCCAGTAGCTGAACGCTGAGGCACATGATCTGTGTTGAGAATGAGGTGTTTGTCAGTCGACAGGCTGGAGGCTGGGTCTGTGGGCAGGAAGCTACAGTTACAGTACAGTAGGCTGTGCTGGACTTTGAGCTTAGAGAGAGACGAGAAGAGGGGAGAGAGGAGGAGGGCAATCCATTCCCCGGTTCCTTACGCTATACGCTACGTACTCAGCTGACGCAGGCTACTGTACCTTTAACCCTGGACTGGAGCTTCCCACCACTAACTGACTGAACTCCCCTGGGACTGGAGCTTCCCACCACTGACTGATTAAACTCCCCTGGGACTGGAGCTTCCCACCGCTGACTGACTCAACTTCACTGGGACTGGAGCTTCCCACCACTAACCGACTGAACTCTCCTGGGACTGGAGCTTCCCACCACTGACTGACTGAACTCCCCTGGGACTGGAGCTTCCCACCACTGACTGACTGAACTCCTCTGGGACCTAGGCTTCCCACCACTAACCGACTGAACTCCCCTGGGACTGGAGCTTCCCACCACTGACTGATTAAACTCCCCTGGGACTGGAGCTTCCCACCACTGACTGATTAAACTCCCCTGGGACTGGAGCTTCCCACCACTGACTGACTGAACTCCCCTGGGACTGGAGCTTCCCACCACTGACTGACTGAACTCCCCTGGGACTGGAGCTTCCCACCACTGACTGACTGAACTCCCTGGGACTGGAGCTTCCCACCACTGACTCACTAAACTCCCTGGGACTGGAGCTTCCCACCACTGACTGACTAAACTCCCCTGGGACTGGAGCTTCCCACCACTGACTGACTAAACTCCCTGGGACTGGAGCTTCCCACCACTGACTGATTAAACTCCCTGGGACTGGAGCTTCCCACCACTGACTGACTAAACTCCCTGGGACTGGAGCTTCCCACCACTGACTGACTGAACTCCTGGGACTGGAGCTTCCCACCACTGACTGACTGAACTCCCTGGGACTGGAGCTTCCCACCACTGACTGATTAAACTCCCCTGGGACTGGAGCTTCCCACCACTGACTGACTGAACTCCCCTGGGACTGGAGCTTCCCCCAACTGACTGACTGAACTTCCCTGGGACTGGAGCTTCCCACCACTGACTGACTCAACTTCACTGGGACTGGAGCTTCCCACCACTGACTGACTAAACTCCCCTGGGACTGGAGCTTCCCACCACTGACTGACTGAACTTCCCTGGGACTGGAGCTTCCCACCGCTGACTGACTCAACTTCACTGGGACTGGAGCTTCCCACCACTGACTGACTCAACTTCCCTGGGACTGGAGCTTCCCACCACTGACTGACTGAACTTCCCTGGGACTGGAGCTTCCCACCACTGACTGATTAAACTCCCCTGGGACTGGAGCTTCCCACCACTGACTGACTGAACTCCCCTGGGACTGGAGCTTCCCACCACTGACTGATTAAACTCCCCTGGGACTGGAGCTTCCCACCACTGACTGATTAAACTCCCTGGGACTGGAGCTTCCCACCACTGACTGATTAAACTCCCCTGGGACTGGAGCTTCCCACCACTGACTGATTGAACTCCCCTGGGACTGGAGCTTCCCACCACTGACTGATTAAACTCCCCTGGGACTGGAGCTTCCCACCGCTGACTGACTCAACTTCCCTGGGACTGGAGCTTCCCACCACTAACCGACTGAAATCTCCTGGGACTGGAGCTTCCCACCACTGACTGACTGAACTCCCCTGGGACTGGAGCTTCCCACCACTGACTGACTGATCTCCTCTGGGACCTAGGCTTCCCACCACTAACCGACTGAACTCCCCTGGGACTGGAGCTTCCCACCACTGACTGATTAAACTCCCCTGGGACTGGAGCTTCCCACCACTGACTGACTGAACTCCCCTGGGACTGGAGCTTCCCACCACTAACCGACTGAACTCTCCTGGGACTGGAGCTTCCCACCACTGACTGACTGAACTCCCCTGGGACTGGAGCTTCCCACCACTGACTGATTAAACTCCCCTGGGACTGGAGCTTCCCACCACTGACTGACTGAACTCCCCTGGGACTGGAGCTTCCCACCACTAACCGACTGAACTCTCCTGGGACTGGAGCTTCCCACCACTGACTGACTGAACTCCCCTGGGACTGGAGCTTCCCACCACTGACTGACTGAACTCCTCTGGGACCTAGGCTTCCCACCACTAACCGACTGAACTCCCCTGGGACTGGAGCTTCCCACCACTGACTGATTAAACTCCCCTGGGACTGGAGCTTCCCACCACTGACTGATTAAACTCCCCTGGGACTGGAGCTTCCCACCACTGACTGACTGAACTCCCCTGGGACTGGAGCTTCCCACCACTGACTGACTGAACTCCCCTGGGACTGGAGCTTCCCACCACTGACTGACTGAACTCCCCTGGGACTGGAGCTTCCCACCACTGACTGACTAAACTCCCCTGGGACTGGAGCTTCCCACCACTGACTGACTAAACTCCCCTGGGACTGGAGCTTCCCACCACTGACTGACTGAACTCCCCTGGGACTGGAGCTTCCCACCACTGACTGACTGAACTTCCCTGGGACTGGAGCTTCCCACCACTGACTGACTCAACTTCACTGGGACTGGAGCTTCCCACCACTGACTGACTAAACTCCCCTGGGACTGGAGCTTCCCACCACTGACTGACTGAACTTCCCTGGTACTGGAGCTTCCCACCGCTGACTGACTCAACTTCACTGGGACTGGAGCTTCCCACCACTGACTGACTCAACTTCCCTGGGACTGGAGCTTCCCACCACTGACTGACTGAACTTCCCTGGGACTGGAGCTTCCCACCACTGACTGATTAAACTCCCCTGGGACTGGAGCTTCCCACCACTGACTGACTGAACTCCCCTGGGACTGGAGCTTCCCACCACTGACTGATTAAACTCCCCTGGGACTGGAGCTTCCCACCACTGACTGATTAAACTCCCCTGGGACTGGAGCTTCCCACCACTGACTGATTAAACTCCCCTGGGACTGGAGCTTCCCACCACTGACTGATTAAAATATTCCCTTTATAGTGTCTTACTTTTGACCAAGGCCCATAGGGAATAGGGTACCATTTGGCCAAGGCCCACAGGGAACAGGATGTCTTTTGACCAGGGCCCATAGGGAATAGGGGGCCTTTTGACCAAGGCCCATAGGGAATAGGGTGTTATTTGACCAAGGCCCATAGGGAATAGGGTGCTATTTGACCAAGGCCCATAGGGAATAGGGTGCTATTTGACCAAGGCCCATAGGGAATAGGGTGCCTTTTGAGCAGGGCCCATAGGGAATAGGGTGCTATTTGACCAAGGCCCATAGGGAATAGGGTACCATTTGGCCAAGGCCCACAGGGAACAGGATGCCTTTTGACCAAGGCCCATAGGGAATAGGGTTCTATTTGACCAAGGCCCATAGGGAATAGGGTGCTATTTGACGAAGGCCCATAGGGAATAGGGTGCCTTTTGACCAAGGCCCACAGGTTAATAGGGTGCCTTATCGGAGGCACACCAGATCGGATGGCTTTATGAGCATGAAGAAAATATTTTGTTTCACAAAGCCAACCAAACATGTATTTGTTGTGCTCTTATGTCTCTCTGTGTGATTCCGGTTCTATTGTGGTTGCAGTAGTACATTCATTACATAGAACCTACTTTGCTTTCAGGGTTCTGTACTGACTCAGTCTAAGCTGCTCTCCAGGACTAGACTTAATATGTGTCCGGGAAACCGGCCAAATGAATTCCAGAGGCATGACCAGGAGCATGGTTAAGGGAATTTGGACCAGCGGATTGTGTTGGTGGACATTAGCGGGAGGGTCTCTCTCCAACCCAGAGTGCTTTTGGCTGTCCAGAGAGTACAGAACGCTAGCAGAAGCAGGGTTTGTTATGGTTGGTATAGTTTCGTGTCACAGGACGACAGGGGCATGTGAATGTCAGGACAGTCATGGTCTAGAGGTCAGTTCAAATGACCTTTGACTCGGTCAGTAAATGTTTACTGTCTCAGAAACGTTCATCGCTCAGACGACAGGCAGCAGGAAAGAGGCCCTGGTCATTCATTTTCCTGTGCTCGTAAAGACACTCAAGGTCTCCCTACCAAATGACACTTTCTTCCCTTCGCATTTTTTGTAATTGTATTTATTATGGATCCCCATTAGTTCCTGCCAAGGCAGCAGCTACTCTTCCTGGGGTTTATTATGGATCCCCATTAGTTCCTGCCAAGGCAGCAGCTACTCTTCCTGGGGTTTATTATGGATCCCCATTAGTTCCTGCCAAGGCAGCAGCTACTCTTCCTGGGGTTTATTATGCATCCCCATTAGTTCCTGCCAAGGCAGCAGCTACTCTTCCTGGGGTTTATTATGGATCCCCATTAGTTCCTGCCAAGGCAGCAGCAGCTACTCTTCCTGGGGTTTATTATGGATCCCCATTAGTTCCTGCCAAGGCAGCAGCTACTCTTCCTGGGGTTTATTATGGATCCCCATTAGTTCCTGCCAAGACAGCAGCTACTCTTCCTAAGGGTTTATTATGGATCCCCATTAGTTCCTGCCAAGGCAGCAGCTACTCTTCCTGGGGTCCGGCAAAATTAAGTCAGTTATACAATTTTAAAAACATGACAATACATTCATAACAAATTTCACAACACATTAAGGTGTGCCCTAGGGCCCCTATTCCACTACCACATATCTACAACACAAAATCCATGTGTACTTGTGTGTATAGTGCGTATGTTATCGTGTGTGTGTATAGTGCGTATGTTATCGTGTGTGTGAACAGTGCGTATGTTATTATGTGTGTGTATAGTGCGTATGTTATCGTGTGTGTATAGTGCGTGTAATATCATGTGTGTGTATAGTGCGTATGATATCATGTGTGTGTATAGTGCGTATGTTATCACGTGTGTGTATAGTGCGTATGTTATCATGTGAATTCAGATTTCTTTGTTCGTTACCAGCATGAAACAAAACGGCAGAAATACTTTGAAAACAGCTACTGCCGCATTTATTTGCCTATAAATCACAACTCGTACATGTGGCCATACTTGACTTGACTATTGTATGAAACGCTCACACTGTAGAAGATCTACACGCATTTGGATGGTGGCAGGCGTTCATTTTATGGGCCCTGGTCAAAAGTAGTGCACTATATAGGGAATAGCATTTGGCATCGATAGTTTCTGTTAAGAGGGATTACCTATTGTATTTTGTTAGAACAACAATAACTGTAAAGAGAGCAGTTCTGTTCTGATTGGCTCTACGCAGGTTAAAGAATCACATACAGTATATTTATCAAGTATTTTACAGTTGTTCACTGAAGAATTGCGACATCTCTTTGGACCACCACCCAGGACAATGGATCGGATCCCCAGTCGGCGACCCAAAACAATGGCGCCGCTGAAGGGGTAGACGGAGCGGTCTTCAGGTCAGGCTCCGTAGACGGGCACATCGCTCACCGCTCCCGAGTATACTACTTGACAACAAGGTAGACGAAATTCGAGCAAGGGTTGATTTCCAGAGAGACATCAGAGACTGTAACATTCTCTGTTTCACAGAAACATGGCTCTCTCGGGATATGTTGTCGAAAACAGTTCAGCCACCGGGCTTCTCCATGCATCGCGCCGACAGAAACGAACATCTCTTTGGTAATAAGAAGGGTAGGGTGTATGCCTTATGATTAACGAGTCGTAGTGTGATCATAACAACATACAGGAACTCAAGTCCGCATTATCTACCAAGATAATTCTCTTCGATTATAATCACAGCCGTGTACATCACCCCCAAGACACCTCGATGGCCCTCAAGGAACTCCACTGGACTCTATGTAAACAGGAAACCACATATCCAGAGGCTGCATTTATTGTAGCTGGGGATTTTAACAAGGCTAATCTGAAAACAAGGGTCCCTAAATTTTATCAGCATATTGAATGCGTGACCCGGGCTGGCAAAACTCTGGATCATTGCTACTCTAATTTCCGCAACGCTTTCAAAGCCCTCCCTCGCCCTCCTTTCGGCAAATCTGACCACGACTCCATTTTGTTGCTCCCAGCCTATAGACAGAAACTAAAACAGGAAACGCCCGTGCTCAGGTCTGTTCAACGCTGGTCCGACCAATCTGATTCCACGCTTCAAGATTGCTTCGATCACGTGGACTGGGATGTTCCGGATAGCATCGGACAACAACATTGATGTATACGCTGATTCGGTGAGCGAGTTTATTAGCAAGTGCATCGGTGATGTGGTACCCACGGTGACTATTAAACCTTCCCCAACCAGAAACCGTGGATTGATGGCAGCATTCGCGCAAAACTGAAAGCGCGAACCACTGCTTTTAATCATGGGAAGGCGACTGGAAACATGACTGAATACAAACAGTGTAGCTATTCCCTATGCAAGGCAATCAAACAAGCTAAGCGTCAGTATAGAGACAAAGTAGAGTCGCAATTCAACGGCTCAGACACGAGACGTATGTGGCAGGGTCTACAGTCAATCACGGACTACACAAATCATCCCTGGCCGTGTCCTCAGAGCATGCGCAGACCAGCTGGCTGGTGTGTTTACGGACATATTCAATCAGTCCCTATCCCAGTCTGCTGTTCCCACATGCTTCATGAGGGCCACCATTGTTCCTGTTCCCAAGAAAGCTAAGGTAACTGAACTAAATGACTATCGCCCCGTAGCACTCACTTCCGTCATCATGAAGTGCTTTGAGAGACAAGTCAAGGATCATATCACCTCCTTCCTGCCAGATACCCTGGACCCACTCCAATTTGCTTACCGTCCCAATAGGTCCACAGACGACGCAATCGCAATCACACTGCATACTGCCCTAACCCATCTGGACAAGAGGAATACCTATGTAAGAATGGTTCATCGATTACAGCTCAGCGTTTAACACCATAGTACCCTCCAAACTCGTCATTAAGCTCGAGACCCTGGGTCTCGTCCCAGCCCTGTGCAACTGGGTCCTGAACTTCCTGACGGGCCGGTCCCAGGTGGTGAGGGTAGGAAACAACATCTCCACCTCGCTGATCCTCAACACTGGGGCCCCACAAGGGTGCGTTCTCAGTACTCCCTCTCCTGTACTCCCTGTTCACCCATGACTGCGTGGCCAAGCACGCCTCCAACTCAATCATCAAGTTTGCTGACGACACTACAGTGGTAGGCTTGATTACCAACAACAACGAGACGGCCTACAGGGAGGAGGTGAGGGCCCTCGGAGTGTGGTGTCAGGAAAATAACCTCACACTCAACGTCAACAAAACAAAGGAGATGATCGTGGACTTCAGGAAACAGCAGAGGGAGCACCCCCCTATCCACATCGACAGGACAATCGAGAGCATCCTGTTGGGCTGTATCACCGCCTGTTACGGCAACTGCACCGCCCACAGCCGCAGGGCTCTCCAGAGGGTGGTGAGGTCTGCACAACGCAAGTCACTTAAACAATGCCACTTTATATAATGTTTACATACCCTACATTACTCATCTCATATGTATATAGTATGTATATCTAGTCCACTATTTTGACCAGGGACCTATGGCACCTTATTCCCTATCTAATGCACTATTTTGACCAGGGTCCTATGGCACCTTATTCCCTATCTAGTGCATTACTTTGACCAGGGCCCTATGGCACCTTATTCCCTATCTAGTGCACTACTTTGACCAGGGCCCTATGTCACCTTATTCCCTATCTAGTGCACTACTTTGACCAGGGCCCTATGTCACCTTATTCCCTATCTAGTGCACTAATTTGACCAGGGCCCTATGTCACCTTATTCCCTATCTAGTGCACTACTTTACCCAGAGCAGAGGGGGTGTTTTGATCCTCCAACTTTATCTGCACCCTTCCTCTTTAATGTTGCCTTCATAAACAAGACAACAGCTGAGGTCTGAGAAAAACACGAGGGGAGAGAGAGAGAGTGAGAGGATAGAGAGGAGAGAGAGAGAGAGAGAGAGAGAGAGAGAGAGAGAGAGAGAGAGAGAGTTTGAGTCACTTTTTTGAAAATTCAATCAGTTTTCCACGTCTACGTCATCACAGATTTTGTTGTTGTTGAAATGACGTGACGGTTTTTTTTGCCCAGTGGGAGTGGACTGGTTCCCAGGCAACATGGCAGCACTGTGGTGCCCTGCCTTGGCGATTCATAAATAACTGGCTGACCGTTGCAGGACATGACTGACCTCAGAATGATGTCAACTCAATCAGAGGGGTTCCAACGCCACCATAACGTTTCATTGTCACCATATTTCACTATTTAGCCACAGTGATTGTAAACAAACTCAGCAGCATCTACTGTACTGTTGGAGCTAGGAACACAAGCATTTAGTTAGATACTACTGCACTGTTGGAGCTGGGAACACAAGCATTTAGTTAGATATTACTGTACTGTTGGAGCTAGGAACACAAACATTTAGTTACATACTACTGCACTGTTGGAGCTACGAACACAAGCATTTAGTTAGATACTACTGTACTGTTGGAGCTAGGAACACAAGCATTTAGTTAGATACTACTGCACTGTTGGAGCTAGAAACACAAGCATTTAGTTAGATATTACTGTACTGTTGGAGCTAGGAACACAAGCATTTAGTTAGATATTACTGCACTGTTGGAGCTAGGAACACAAGCATTTAGTTAGATACTACTGCACTTTTGGAGCTAGGAACACAAGCATTTAGTTAGATACTACTGTACTGTTGGAGCTAGGAACACAAGCATTTAGTTAGATACTACTGCACTTTTGGAGCTAGGAACACAAGCATTTAGTTAGATATTACTGTACTGTTGGAGCTAGGAACACAAGCATTTAGTTAGATATTACTGTACTGTTGGAGCTAGGAACACAAACATTTAGTTAGATATTACTGTACTGTTGGAGCTAGGAACACAAGCATTTAGTTAGATATTACTGTACTGTTGGAGCCAAGAACACAAGCATTTAGTTAGATATTACTGTACTGTTGGAGCTAGGAACACAAGCATTTAGTTAGATTTTATTGTACTGTTGGAGCTAGGAACACAAACATTTAGTTAGATATTACTGTACTGTTGGAGCTAGGAACACAAGCATTTAGTTAGATATTACTGTACTGTTGGAGCCAAGAACACAAGCATTTAGTTAGATATTACTGTACTGTTGGAGCTAGGTACACAAGCATTTAGTTAGATACTACTGTACTGTTGGCGCTAGGAACACAAGCATTTAGTTAGATACTACTGTACTGGTGGAGCTGGGAACACAAGCATTTAGTTAGATACTGTTGGAGCTAGGAACACAAGCATTTAGTTAGATATTACTGTACTGTTGGAGCTAGGAACACAAGCATTTAGTTAGATATTACTGTACTGTTGGCGCTAGGAACACAAGCATTTAGTTAGATACTACTGTACTGTTGGAGCTAGGTACACAAGCATTTAGTTAGATACTACTGTACTGTTGGCGCTAGGAACACAAGCATTTAGTTACATACTACTGTACTGTTGGAGCTAAGAAACACAAGCATTTAGTTAGTCAAAGTCACCATTATTAGTCAGTTGTACAACCGAATGCCTTCAACCGAAATGTGTCTTCCGCATTTAACCCAACCCCTCTGAATCAGAGAGGTGCGGGGGGCTGCCTTAATCGACATCTACGTCTTCGGCGCCCGGGGAACAGTGGGTTAACTGCCTTGTTCAGGGGTAGAACGACAGATTTTTTCCTTGTCAGCTCGGGGATTCTAACTTGCAACCCTCCGGTTACAAGTCCAACGCTCTAACCACTAGGCTACCTGCCGCTTAGATACTACTGTACTGTTGGAGCTAGGAACACAAGCATTTAGTTAGATATTACTGCACTGTTGGAGCTAGGAACACAAGCATTTAGTTAGATATTACTGTACTGTTGGAGCTAGGAACACAAGCATTTAGTTAGATACTACTGTACTGTTGGAGCTAGGAACACAAGAATTTAGTTACATACTACTGCACTGTTGGAGCTAGGAACACAAGCATTTAGTTAGATACTACTGTACTGTTGGAGCTAGGAACACAAGCATTTAGTTAGATACTACTGTACTGTTGGAGCTAGGAACACAAGCATTTAGTTAGATATTATTGTACTGTTGGAGCTAGGAACACAAACATTTAGTTAGATATTACTGTACTGTTGGAGCTAGGAACACAAGCATTTAGTTAGATATTACTGTACTGTTGGAGCTAGGAACACAAGCATTTAGTTAGACATTACTGTACTGTTGGAGCTGGGAACACAAGCATTTAGTTAGATACTACTGTACTGTTGGAGCTAGGAACACAAGCATTTAGTTAGATACTACTGCACTGTTGGAGCTGGGAACACAAGCATTTAGTTAGATACTACTGTACTGTTGGAGCTAGGAACACAAGCATTTAGTTAGATACTACTGTACTGTTGGAGCTGGGAACACAAGCATTTAGTTAGATACTACTGTACTGTTGGAGCTAGGAACACAAGCATTTAGTTAGATATTACTGCACTGTTGGAGCTGGGAACACAAGCATTTAGTTAGATACTACTGTACTGTTGGAGCTAGAAACACAAGCATTTAGTTAGATACTACTGCACTGTTGGAGCTAGGAACACAAGCATTTAGTTAGATACTACTGCACTGTTGGAGCTAGAAACACAAGCATTTAGTTAGATACTACTGTACTGTTGGAGCTAGGAACACAAGCATTTAGTTAGATACTACTGCACTGTTGGAGCTAGGAACACAAGCATTTAGTTACATACTACTGTACTGTTGGAGCTAGGAACACAAGCATTTAGTTAGATATTACTGCACTGTTGGAGCTAGAAACACAAGCATTTAGTTAGATACCAGTGCACTGTTGGATTTGGGAACACAAGCATTTAGTTAGATATTACTGTACTGTTGGAGCCAAGAACACAAGCATTTAGTTAGATATTACTGTACTGTTGGAGCTGGGAACACAAGCATTTAGTTAGATACTACTGTACTGTTGGAGCTAGGAACACAAGCATTTAGTTAGATACTACTGCACTGTTGGAGCTGGGAACACAAGCATTTAGTTAGATACTACTGTACTGTTGGAGCTAGGAACACAAGCATTTAGTTAGATACTACTGTACTGTTGGAGCTGGGAACACAAGCATTTAGTTAGATACTACTGTACTGTTGGAGCTAGGAACACAAGCATTTAGTTAGATATTACTGTACTGTTGGAGCCAAGAACACAAGCATTTAGTTAGATATTACTGTACTGTTTGAGCTAGGAACACAAGCATTTAGTTAGATATTACTGTACTGTTGGAGCTAGGAACACAAGCATTTAGTTAGATATTACTGCACTGTTGGAGCTGGGAACACAAGCATTTAGTTAGATACTACTGTACTGTTGGAGCTAGAAACACAAGCATTTAGTTAGATACTACTGCACTGTTGGAGCTAGGAACACAAGCATTTAGTTAGATACTACTGCACTGTTGGAGCTAGAAACACAAGCATTTAGTTAGATACTACTGTACTGTTGGAGCTAGGAACACAAGCATTTAGTTAGATACTACTGCACTGTTGGAGCTAGGAACACAAGCATTTAGTTAGATACTACTGTACTGTTGGAGCTAGGAACACAAGCATTTAGTTAGATATTACTGCACTGTTGGAGCTAGAAACACAAGCATTTAGTTAGATACTACTGCACTTTCGGAGCTAGGAACACAAGCATTTAGTTAGGTACTACTGCACTGTTGGAGCTAGGAACACAAGCATTTAGTTAGATACTACTGCACTGTTGGAGCTAGGAACACAAGCATTTAGTCAGATACTACTGTACTGTTGGAGCTAGGAACACAAGCATTTAGTTAGATACTACTGTACTGTTGGATTTGGGAACACAAGCATTTAGTTAGATACTACTGTACTGTTGGAGCTAGGAAAACAAGCATTTAGTTAGATTCTGTTCATTTTATTTATTTATTTCACCTTTATTTAACCAGGTAGGCTAGTTGAGGACAAGTTCTCATTTGAATCTGCGACCTGGCCAAGATAAAGCAAAGCAATTAGACACATACAACAACACAGAGTTACACATGGAATACACAAAACATACAGTCAATAACACAGTAGAAAAAGAAAACAAAAAGTCTATATACAGTGTGTGCAAATGAGGTAAGATAAGGGAGGTAGGGCAATAAATAGGCCATGGTGGCGAAGTAATTACAATATAGCTATTAAACACTGGGGTGGTAGATGTGCAGTAGATGAATGTGCAAGTAGAGATACTGGGGTGCAAAGGAGCAAGATAAATAAATAAATACAGTATGGGGATGAGGTAGTTGGATGGGCTGTTTACATATGGGCTATGTACAGGTGCAGTGATCTGTGAGCTGCTCTGACAGCTGGTGCTTAAAGCTAGTGAGGGAGATATGAGTCTCCAGCTTCAGTTATTTTTGCAGTTCGTTCCAGTCATTGGCATATTGATATTGTTTAGGACCTTGAGTGTGGCTGAGGTGCACCCCATGACCAGCTCTGAAACCAGATTGCATAGTGGAGACGGTACGGTGGGATTCGAAATGGTCAGTGATCTGTTTGTTAACTTGGCTTTCGAAGATTTTAGAAAGGCAGGGCAGGATGGATATAGGTCTATCAGTTTGGGTCTAGAGTGTCTCCCCCTTTGAAGAGGCGGATGACCGCGGCAGCTTTTCAATCTTTGGGGATCTCAGACGATACGAAATAGAGGTTGAATAGGCTAGTAATAGGGGTTGCAACAATTTCGGTGGATAATTTTAGAAAGAGAGGGTCCAGATTGTCTAGCCCAGCTAATTTGTAGGGATCCAGATTTTGCAGCTCTTTCAGAACATCAGCTATCTGGATTTGGGTGAAGGAGAAGCGGGGGCTTGGGCAAGTTGCTGCGGGGGTGCTGAGATGTTGGCCGGGGTAGCCAGGTGGAAAGCATGGCCAGCCATAGAAAAATGCTTATTGAAATTATCGATTATTGTAGATGTATCTGTGCTGGTCAAGGGCAGTGAGGTCTGGAGTGAACCAAGGGCTGTATCTGTTCTTAGTTCTAAATTTTTTGAAAGGGGCATGCTTATTTAAGATGGTGAGGAAAGCACTTTTGAAGAGCAACCAGGCATCCTCTACTGACGGGATGAGGTCAATATCCTTCCAGGATACCCAGGCCAGGTCGATTAGAAAGGCCTGCTTGCTGAAGTGTTTTAGGAAGCGTTTGACAGTGATGAGGTGTGGTCGTTTGACCGCGGACCCATTACGCACGCAGGCAATAAGGCAGTGATCACTGAGATCATGGTTGAAGACAGCGAAGGTGTATTTAGAGGGCAAGTTGGTCAGGATGATATTTAAGAGGGTGCCCATGGTTACGGATTTAGAGTTGTACCTGGTAGGATCCTTGATAAGTTGATAATTACAAACAAACTGGACAAGCTCCGGTCCAGATTATCCTATCAGCCTGAAGATGTCATATCCTATGTTTCTCATAAACTTGGCTGAACAAGGACATGGATAATATAAATCTAGCTGTTTTTCTATGCATCGGCAGGACAGAACGTCAGCATCTGGTAAGATCAGGGTTGGTGGTTTGTCTCTGGTGAGCGATCACTAATCTTAAGGAAGTCTGGAGGTTCTGCTCGCCTAAGTTAGAATGCCTCATGATAAGCTGTAGACCAAACTATTTACTAAGAGAGTTTTCATCCATATTTTTCATAGCTGTCTATTTACCGCCACAAAATGATGCTGGCACTAAGACCACATTTAACGAGCTGTATAGGGCCATAAGCAAACAAGAAAATGCTAATCCAGAGGCGGCACTCCTAGTGGCCGGTGAAATATGTTCCGGGACTCATCCGATGGCATTGAGTAGTTTACTATATTAGTCACTGGCTTCATTGATAGGCGCAACGACAACGACGTCCCCACAGTGACCGTATGTACATATCCCAACCAGAAGCCATGGATTACAGGCAACATCCGCACTGAGCTAAAGGCTAGAGCTGCCACTTTCAAGGAGCAATACAGCCTGGAATCGAACCAGGGTTTGTAGTGACGCCTCTAGTACTGAGATGCAGTGCCTTAGTCCGCTGCACCACTCAGGAGTCCTTCTATAGTTACTTCATAGAGAAGAACAGGCACTTGGGGAAAGTAGAGTATAGATTGTATTGGGGGAGGAAGAAAGAATATTCTCTCAACTTCTGATAAGCTGGTCTTAGGCATCACTGAAGGCGCTTAGATTTGTCCTACTGCGTCCACTTCTCAGAGCAGGGGGCGCAATCTCTATTGCACTCCACCCTGCCCTTTCCCACCTGGACAAAAGGAACACCTATGTGAGAATGTTGTTCAGTGTTCAACACCATAGTACCTCTCAAAACTCATCACTAAGCTAAAGACCCTGGGACTAAACACCTCCCTCTGCAACTGGATCCTAGTCTTCCTGACGGGCCGCCTCCAGGTGGTGAGGGTAGGTAACAGCACAGTTCTCTCCTGTACTCCCATGTACACCCACGACTGCATGACTCCAACACCATCATTACATTTGCCGATGACACAACGGTGGTAGGCCTGATCACCGACAACGATGAGGAACTGGCAGTATGGTGCCAGGACAACAACCTCTCCCTCAATGTGAGCAAGACAAAGGAGCTGATCGTGGACTACAGGAAACTGAGATCTGAGCACGGCCGCGCTGCACCATTGAGAGTATCTTGACTGGCTGCATCCCCACTTGGTATGGCAACTGCAAGGCATCCAACCGCAAGGCACTACAGAGGGTAGTGCGTACAGTACATCACTAGGGCCGAGCTCCCTGCCATCCAGGACCTGTATACCAGGCGATGTCAGAGGAAGGCAATAAAGAATTTTCAGACTCCAGCCACCCCTAGTCATAGACTGTTCTCTCTGCTACCGCACGGCGAGCGGTGCCGATGCACCATGTCTGGAACCAACAGGACCCTGAACAGATTCTTCCCCCAAGCCATAAGACTTTAAATAGTTAGTTAAATAGTTTGTTAACCAAATAGCTACCCGGATAATCTGTATTAATCCTATTTGGACTAACTGTTTTGAACCACATTCACATACGCTGCTGCTACTGTTTACTATGTGTCTCTTTAGTCCTAATTACATGTACATATCAATTACCTCGTACCCCTGCACATTGACTCAGTACTGATAACCCCTTGTATATAGCCTAGTTATCATTACCCATTGACTAGATACTGATAACCCCTTGTATATAGCCTAGTTATCATTACTCATTGACTAGATACTGATAACCCCTTGTATATAGCCTAGTTATCATTACTCATTGACTAGATACTGATAACCCCTTGTATATAGCCTAGTTATCATTACCCATTGACTAGATACTGATAACCCCTTGTATATAGCCTAGTTATCATTACTCATTGACTAGATACTGATAACCCCTTGTATATAGCCTAGTTATCATTACTCATTGACTAGATACTGATAACCCCTTGTATATAGCCTAGTTATCATTACTCATTGACATTTTAAGTCAATTAAATGCTTGTGAAAATGATCCAACGTGTTTCTGATAGTATTTCAGTTTCAGTCTTGGATGCATATTTTATGTGGTTGAAAGCCTAATATTATAATAGACTGAGGCCTACAGTCAGTGTCCAGACTTCAGTTACTATTCCAACTATTTCTGTTTCCATCTGAACTTAAAAGGTGTGTGTGTGCAAAACTGAGCCTGGCAGACTGCCAAAGAAAACAACAGTAACCGGGATGAGAAGTTTACATGCCACAGTATCCCATTTAAGATAAGCATATCCCATTCGGGTTTCTCAAAACCTGGACAGGAGCATATTCAGGTTATTGTTAAATGGGATATGATGTTTATATACATCAACTCAAAAAACAGAATACTTGAGTATCCCGAAATAATAACAGGATATTGGAGTGGATGTAAACGTCATGACCGACTGGCTGTTTCTTTCTGTTACCATGACACCTGCTGGTTAGAACCGCTCATGAGGTCTCCTGGATATCTGTCGACTAGGTGGGACTCATGACTACAGAGGCTTCATGCATAGCTTTTCATTTTTACCCATAAGAGCAGGAGTAAAATATCTCTATTCTCAGCACTTATTACCAATTTTCTACTCTGAGACACTTTGTGGTTTCAAGAAACAGCATTTTGTTACTCTGCATTGTTGGTGAAGGGCTTGTCAGTGGGCATTTCATCTCCTACACCTGTCGGAGAATGTTTTTTATTCTTTTTTTATTTGCTGTACAAGTTCTGTGACTGACCAGTTGATGGCACCACTGAACTATACAACCCAAAAGCCATGTGAGACAGGAAGCACATCAGACACTGGAATGCAATGTAGTGGTTATTTCAGACTCAGATGTTATTAGAGCTGAAACATATTTTGTATTGTCTAACTGAGAGAATAGTAGTTTAAATTAGTTTCAGTTTGAAGTTTTATTAGTCCTATGTACGGGATAAGCTATACTGTCCAACGAAATGCAGGAACAGTAAAAACGAAGAATACGAACATAAAGTAAATGGCAGTAGAATAAACATTTTATTCAACCCTGATTTTACCAGGTAAGTTGACTGAGAACACACTCTCATTTACAGCAATGACCTGGGGAATAGTTACAGGGAGGAATGAGCCAACAGGAAGCTGGGGATGATTAGGTGGCCATGATGGTATGAGGGCCAGATTGTGAATTTAGCCAGGACACCAGGTGTAACACCCCTACAATAAGTGCCATGGTATCTTTAATGACCTCAGAGAGTCAGGAGACCCAGTTAACATTCCATCTGAAAGACAAAACCCTACACAGGGAAATGTCCCCAATCACTGCCCTGGAATATATATATATTTTTTTATAGACTAGAGGAAAGAGTGCCTCCTACTGGCCCTCCAACACCATCTAGTCTCCCATCCAGGGACTGACCAGGACCAACCCTGCTTAGCTTCAGAAGCAAGCCAGCAGTGGGATGCTGGGTGGTATGCTGCTGGCTTATTTTACCATAAGTATAATACAGGGAGGCACAATTTATAGTCCAATATTTACATGGGTTTTGGGGAATGGGGGAATAAGGGGAAGGTGTATAAACTGAACAGTATAATATGAATTAAGGTGCAGAGAGTCAGTGCAGGTGGTCAGTTCAAGTGTTCAGCAGTTTGATGGAAAAAGTCTAATATTATTATTGGAGCTGAAACATATTTGGATTGTCTCCCTGAGATAATAATATATCCATATAATATTGATCAATTAAATGTATTTATAAAGCCCTTTTTTACATCAGCTGATATACAGAAACCCAGCCTAAAACCCCAAACAGCAAGCAATGCAGATGTAGAAGCACAGTGGCTAAGAAAAACTCCCAAGAAAGAAAGGCAGGACCTAGGAAGAAACCTAGAGAGGAACCAGGCTCTGAGGGGTTGCCAGTCCTCTTCTGGCTGTGCCGGGTGGAGATTAGAACAGAAAATGGTCAAGATGTTCAAATGTTCATAGATGACCAGCAGGGTCAAATAATAATAATCACATTGGTTGTAGATTGTGCAACAGCTCAGCACCTCAGGAGTAAATGTCAGTCGGCTTTCCATAGCCGATCATTCAGAGTTAGAGACAGCAGGTGCGGTAGAGAGAGAGAGTCGAAAACAGCAGGTCCGGTACAAGGTAGCACGTCAGGGTTCCATAGCTACAGGCAGAACAGTTGAAACTGGAGCAGTAGCACGACCAGATGGACTGGGGACAGCAAGGAGTCATCAGGCAATCAGGTATTCCTGAGGCATGGTCCCAGGGTTGGCGCGTTATGTTCAGAAAATCCACTGTCTACTCGCCCATTGTACAGGGAAGAGAAAGCGTTCAAATTATACCTATCAACTTTGCCCAAACAAATCAAACATCATTTATAATGTATCCTTAGGTACACTTTTATGTATAATAACTATAATATTTCACACGGATAATATCCTAAACGATAGAAAAGTAAAATCCCGAGGAACGCGCTCACGGTCTCACGCACAAAAAACTGTTGACATCTAGTGGAAGCCATAGGTACTGCAATCTGGGTCCTATTTTACAGAAAATCCCATAGACAGCCATTGGAAGTAAGGGCATGTCACAAAAAAGAAAATTCCGGACAGAAATTCCTCGAGTTTTTGCCTGCCATATCAGTTCTGTTATACTCACAGATATTATTTTAACAGTTTTAGAAACTTCAGAGTGTTTCCTATCCAATATAACTAATTGTGTGCATATCCTAGTTTCTGGGCCTGAGTGGCAGGCATTTTACTTTGGGCACGCCAGACTCTCCAAAACCGACACCACTGCTGCTGATCCCTAAGAAGTTTAAATTCACACAGAACACCAGATAAGACAGGAGAATTACACCAGATATAACAGACTGACCCTAGCCCCCCCGACACATAAACTATTGCAGCATAAATACTGGAGGCTGAGACAGGAGGGGTCGGGAGACACTGTGGCCCTGTCCAACGATACCCCCGGACAGGGCCAACCAGGCAGGATATAACCCCACCCACTTTGCCAGCCCCCACACCACTAGAGGGATATCCACAAACCACCAACTTACTACCCTGAGACAAGGCAGAGTATAGTCCACGATGATCTCCCCGAACCAGAAGATCACGTCAGTGACTCAATCCACTCAAGTGACGCACCCCTCCTAGGGACGGCATGGAAGAGCACTAGTAAGCCAGTGACTCAGCCCCTGTAATAGGGTTAGAGGCAGAGAATCCCAGTGGAGAGGGGAACCGGCCAGGCAGAGACAGCAAGGGTGGTTCGTCGCTCCAGTGCCTTTCCGTTCACCTTCACACCCCTGGTGTGAAGGGGAACCGGCCAGGTTGAGACAGAGTCTGCGTCTCTCACATGGATAGGCAGACCATTCCATTAAAATGGAGCTCTATAGGAGAAAGCCCTGCCTCCAGCTGTTTGCTTAGAAATTCTAGAGACAATAAGGAGGCCTGCATCCTGTGACTGTAGCGTACGTGTAAGTATGTACGGCAGGACCAAATCAGAGAGATAGTAAGGAGAAAGCCCATGTAATGCTTTGTAGGTTAGCAGTAAAACCTTGAGAGAGGCTAGCACTGGAGTAATATGATCACATTTTGGGGTTCTAGTCAAGATTCTAGCAGCCGAGTTTATAAGTAAAACATTTGCCGCCATCCACCTCCTTATGTCTGAAACACAGGCTTCCAGGGAGGGACATTTTGGGGCTTCACCATGTTTCATTGAAATGTACACGTGTATCGTCCGCATAGCAGTGAAAGTTTACTTTATGTTTCCGAATGACATCACCAAGAGGTAAAATATATAGTGAAAACAATAGAGGTGCTAAAACTGAACCTTGAGGAACACCAAAATTTACAGTTGATTCGTCAGAGGACAAACCATCCCCAGAGACAAACTGATATCTTTCCGACAGATAAGATCTAAACCAGGCCAGAACTTGTCCGTGTAGACTAATTAGGGTTTCCAATCTCTCCAAAAGAATGTGGTGATCGATGGTATCAAAAGCAGCACTAAGGTCTAGGAGCACGAGAACAGATGCAGAGCCTCGGTCTGACGCCATTAAAAAGGTAATTTACCACCTTCACAAGTGCAGTCTCAGTGCTATGATGGGGTCTAAAACCAGACTGAAGCGTTTCGTATACATTATTAGTCTTCAGGAAGGCTTTTTCAAAGATGTTTGAGAGGAATGGGAGACTTGAAATAGGCCGATAGTTTATAATTTTTTTCTGGGTTTTTCTGGTGAGTTTGGTAAACATCCGGTGGATAGGGAGATGTTTAGGAAGATGTTTATTATATTCAACATAGGAGGTCCAAGCACAGGAAGCAGCTCTTTCAGTAGTTTAGTTGGAATAGGGTCCAGTATGCAGCTTGAAGGTTTAGAGGCCATGACTATTTTCATCAATGTGTCAAGAGATATGGTACTAAAAAACTTGAGTGTCTCCCTTGATTCTAGGTCCTGGCAGTGAGGTTGACC
Organism: Brachymystax lenok tsinlingensis; assembly: GCA_030435695.1. NCBI lineage: Eukaryota > Metazoa > Chordata > Actinopteri > Salmoniformes > Salmonidae > Brachymystax > Brachymystax lenok. The sequence goes on from CM059780.1 coordinate 2,181,110, forward strand.
AATTTTTGTACTCTGACGTCCTTGGGTAAGTGGAGGGAGTCTGGAAGGGCATCTAGAAATATTTGGGTGAATTTATAGCACGGCTTTTAATAATCCTTGGATGGGGTCTGAGCAGATTATCTGTTGCGATTGCAAACGTAATAAAATGGTTGTCCGATAGTCCAGGATTATGAGGAAAAACATTAAGGTCCACAACATTTATTCCATGGGACAAAACTAGATCCAGAGTATGACTGTGGCAGTGAGTAGGTCCGGAGACATGTTGGACAAAACCCACTGAGTCGATGATGGCTCCAAAAGCCTTTTGGAGTGGGTCTGTGGACTTTTCCATGTGAATATTAAAGTCACCAAAAATTAGAATATTGTCTGCCATGACTACAAGGTCCGATAGGAATTCAGGGAACTCAGTGAGGAACGTTGTATATGGCCCAGGAGGCCTGTAAACAGTAGCTATAAAAAGTGATTGAGTAGGCTGCATAGATTTCATGACTAGAAGCTCAAAAGACGAAAACGTAGTTTTTTTGTTTTTTGTAAATAGAAATTTGCTATTGTAAATGTTAGCAACACCTCCGCCTTTATGCGGATGCTGGGGATATGGTCACTAGTGTAACCAGGAGGGGAGGCCTCATTTAACACAATATATTCATCAGGCTTAAGCCATGTTTCAGTCAGGCCAATCACATCAAGATTATGATCAGTGATTAGTTCATTGACCAGAACTGCCTTGGAAGTGAGGGATCTAACATTAAGTAGCCCCATTTTGAGATGTGAGGTATCACAATCTCTTTCAATAATGGCAGCAATGGAGGAGGTCTTTATTCTAGTGAGATTGCTAAGGCGACCACCACCATGTTTAGTTTTGCCCAACCTAGATCGAGGCACACACACGGTCTCAATGGGGATAGCTGAGCTGACTACACTGACTATGCTAGTGGCAGACTCCACTATTAGAGTATTAGAGTGATAGTATTTAAGCTGTTTCTTGTGTTTTTTTCTGAGAATTAAATCCATATAAAGGAGAAGTCAAGGACCTCTTTAGAACGTTAACTACATTACCAACTTGATCAAAATTGTATTTGTTACATACACATGGTTAGCAGATGTTAATGCGAGTGTAGCGAAATGCTTGTGCTTCTAGTTCCGACCATGCAGTAGTATCTAACAAGTAATCTAACAAATTCACAACAACTACCTTATACACACAAGAGTAAAGGAATGAATACGAGTATGTACATATAAATATATGGATGAGCGATGGCTGACCGGCGTAGGCAAGATGCAGTAGATGGTATGGAGTACAGTATATACATATGAGATGAGTAGTGTAGGATATGTAAACATTTTATAAATTGCATCGTTTAAAGTGGCTAGTGATACATTTATTTCATCCAATTTTACTCATTAAAGTGGCTAGAGATTTGAGTCGATGGCCGAACGGCATAGGCAAGATTCAGTAGATGGTTTAGAGTACAGTGTATACATTTGATATGAGTAATGTCGGATATGTAAACATTATATACAAAATTGTTTAAAGTGGCTAGTGATACATTTGTTACATCCAATCCTATTATTTAAAGTGGCTAGAGATTTAAGTCAGTATGTTGGCAGCAGCCACTCAATGTTAGTGGTGGCTGTTTAACAGTCTGATGGCCTTGAGATAGAAGCTGTTTTTCAGTCTCTCGGTCCCAGCTTTGATGCACCTGTACTGACCTCGCCTTCTGGATGATAGCGGGGTGAACAGGCAGTGGCTCGAGTGGTTGTTGTCCTTGATGATCTTTTTGGCCTTCCTGTGACATCGGGTGATGCGTTGTGCACTTCTCACTACCCTCTGGAGAGCCCTCGGTTGTGGGCGGAGCAGTTGCCGTACCAGGCGGTGATACAGCCCGACAGGATGCTCTCGATTGTGCATCTGTAGAAGTTTGTGAGTGTTTTTGGTGACAAGCCCAAATTTCTTCAGCCTCCTGAGGTTGAAGAGGCGCTGTTGCGCCTTCTTCACCACGCTGTCTGTGTGGGTGGACCATTTCATTTTGTCCGTGATGTGTACGCCAAGGAACTTAAAACTTTCCACCTTCTCTACTACTGTCCCGTCGATGTGGATAGGGGGGTGCTCCCTCTGCTGTTTCCTGAAGTCCACGATCATCTCCTTTGTTTTGTTGACATTGAGTGAGAGGTTATTTTCCTGACACCACACTCCGAGGGCCCTCACCTCCTCCCTGTAGGCCGCTCCTCGTTGTTGGTAATCAAGCCTACCACTGTAGTGTCGTCAGCAAACTTGATGATTGAGTTGGATGCGTGCTTGGCCACGCAGTCATGGGTAAACAGGGAGTACAGGAGAGGGCTGAGAACGCACCCTTGTGGGGCCCCAGTGTTGAGGATCAGCGGGGTGGAGATGTTGGTTCCTACCCTCACCACCTGGGGCCGGCCCGTCACGAAGTCCAGGACCCAGTTGCACAGGGCTGGGTCGAGACCTAGGGTCTCGAGCTTAATGACGAGCTTGGAGGGAACTATGGTGTTAAATGCTGAGCTGTAGTCGATGAACAGCATTCTTACATAAGTATTCCTCTTGTCCAGATGGGTTAGGGCAGTATGCAGTGTGATTGCGATTGGCTGCCTGTGGACCTATTGGGACGGTAAGCAAATTGGAGTGGGTCCAGGGTGTCTGGCAGGACGGAGGTGATATGATCCTTGACTAGTCTCTCAAAGCACTTCATGATGACGGAAGTGAGTGCTACGGGGCGATAGTCATTTACCTCAGTTACCTTAGCTTTCTTGGGAACAGGAACAATGTTGGCCCTCTTGAAGCATGTGGGAACAGCAGACGGGGATAGGGACTGATTGAATATGTCCGTAAACACACCAGCCAGCTGGTCTGCGCATGCTCTGAGGACACGACCAGGGATGCCATCTGGGCCAGCAGCCTTGCGAGGGTTAACACATTTAAATGTTTTACTCACGTTGGCTGCGGTGAAGGTTGAGCCCGCAGGTTTTGGTAGCGGGCCGTGTCGCTGGCACTGTATTGTCCTCAAAGCGAGCAAAGAAGTTGTTTAGTTTGTCTGGGAGCAGGACATCATGGTCCGCAACGGGGCTGGTTTTCTTTTGTTGAATTGTGACTCTACTTTGTCTCTATATTGATGCTTAGCTTGTTTGATTGCCTTGCGGAGGGAATAGCTACACTGTTTGTATTCAGTCATGTTTCCGGTCGCCTTACCCTGGTTAAAAGCAGTGGTTTGCACTTTCAGTTTTGCGCGAATGCTGCCATCAATCCATGGTTTCTGGTTGGGGATGGTTTTAATAGTTGCTATGGGTACAACATCACCGATGCACTTGCTAATAAACTCGCTCACCGAATCAGCCTATACATCAATGTTGTTGTCTGATGCTATCCGGAACATATCCCAGTCCACGTGCTCAAAGCAATCTTGCAGCATGGAATCAAATTGGTCGGACCAGCGTTGAACAGACCTGAGCACGGGCGTTTCCTGTTTTAGTTTCTGTCTGTAGGCTGGGAGCAACAAAATGGAGTCATGGTCATACTTGCTGAAAGGAGGGCGGAAAATAGCCTTGTATGCATCACAGAAGTTGGAATAACAATGATCCAGGATTTTACCAGCCCGGGTGGCACATTCAATATGCTGATAAGATTTCTGGAGCCTTGTTTTCAGATTAGCCTTGTTAAAATCCCCAGCTATAATAAATGCAGCCTCAGGATATGTGGTTTCCAGTTTACATAGAGTCGAATGGATTTCTTTCCGTGCCGTCGATGTGTCAGCTTGAGGGGGGCTGTTCACGGCTGTGATTATAATCGAGGAGAATTCTCTTGGTAGATAATGCGGTCGGCTTTTGAATGTAAGGAATTCTATGTCAGGTGAACAAAAGGACTCGTTAATCATAAGACACACACCCCCGCCCTTCTTCTTACCAGATAGATGTTTGTTTCTGTCGGCGCGGTGCGTGGAGAAACCAGGTGGCTGTCCCAACTCTGATAACGTGTCCTGAGTGAGCCATGTTTCCGTGAAGCAAAGAACGTTACAGTCGCCGATGTCTCTCTGGAAGGCAACTCTTGCTCGTATTTCGTCTACCTGTGTTGTCCAGAGACTGGACATTGGCAAGTAAAATACTCGGGAGAGGTGCGCAATGTGCCCATCTACGGAGCCTGACCAGAAGACCGCCGCGTTTCCCTCTTCTCCGGCGCCGCCGTTGTTTTGAGTCGCCGGCTGCGATCCAGTCTATTGTCCTGGTTGGTGGACCAAACAGAGGATCCACTTCGGGAAAGTCGTATTCCTGGTCGTAATGTAAGTTGACGTTACTCTTATATCCAATAGTTCCTCCCGGTTGTATGTAATAAAACTTAATATTTCCCGGGGTAACAATGTAAGAAGTAATACATAAAAAAACGAAATACTGCATAGCTTCCTGAGAACGTGAAGCGAGGCGGCCATCTCTGTTGGCGCCGGAAGTAAGTGCACTTGAATGTAAGAGTACAAGAAGGTATGAGTACTATGAAACTCATAATGACCTTTGTTGGCTATTGTGTGATCTCTCCGCTAGTCCAAAGCATCATTTGGGTCAGTAAACAGAGAAATGCCTGTTCCAGCGCCAATTAAAGGCCCACGCTGTAATATAAAGATCCACTTCTTGATAGAAAGTCTGCCACACGCTAAACCCACCCATTAGGCCCCAACAAGGGTCAATGAGGCTCAAGTTCAACCAATCAGATGACTCATAATCCCAGCAGGGTAGAGGTTGATACCCACAGCAGTGATTAGTGTATGGCCCGCCTGCATGCTACAGTGACACAGCTGGTCAGCGGCAAGCCTCAAATGATCAGCCTACGCTACACTGAATTGGGTTGTGCCAAATGGCACCCTATTCCTTATATAGTGCACAAGTTTAGACCAGAGCCCTATGCCACCCTATTCCCTATATAGTGCACTACCATAGACCAGAGCCCTATTCCCTATATAGTGCACTACTTTAGACCAGAGACAGTTGGTTTAGGCCACACACTGGCCTATATTTACCAGAAATATTGTCTAGCCTACAACACTGCAATGAATATTTTTTGTTTTAGTACAACATTCTACTCTAGGCTGTAAACTGCGGTGAAAAAGTCAATTGAATAAGGGCGCAAAAGAGCCCTGTGATTTGAATGTTTCATTGGGATCAGTTGTGGATCTACTCTGGACAGTGTATACAGTCTCGAAAGGCACAGTAGCAGGGCCAGTCTGGCTGTATTTTATACTTCTGATACTGAATGGGCTGTCTGTTGCAGATCATCATTCTCCCAAAGCATCCTATAATAATGTGGCCAACATATACTCCCAGCAGGCCCAGTTAATCAGGAAAGCTTAACACTCACCCTGCTTAACGTTTCACCTTTTGTGTGTGGCATAACACAACCAGTCATAGGACCCTATAAAATCTGCAATGCGAAGAACGAGGACTGAATCACAGAATCCACATTCGGAAAATAGTCAAGCCAAGCTTTCGCTACTGGATTGTGAGGGATGTATTTTCTGTTTTTTCGAGATGTACATATTCTATTTGATTGTGGTGTTGAAAACGCAAACTAATATATTGAAGTGCCCTAAATCGGTAATCAGTACGCAGTTATGCTTTCGTTATTGATTGTGTGGTGCATTGGCAAAGAAACCTGTTAATGGACAATTCGTTACATATATTTTATATCATTCAAATGTGATTTCTCCCTTGCTGATCAGTGTCTGCAGCCGGCTCTGATCAGAGTGTAATTATACCGTCAGGGAGAGTGAGCTCATCTGCGGCCAGCGAACACTCACTTCTAGCCCGTAGCCCTTCGTGGCATCAACTGAGTCACCAAAGCATGCTGAAGTTGCAAAATCGATATTCTGGTTCATAGACACAGGATCGCTACAGTTATTGTTATTTGTGATCATAATCATTATTTTTGAGTTACTTCAGTGAGTGGGGAGGCTGAGCGTTATTGTTTACAGCACAAGGGGAATATCCAGTCCTACACTGCCCTACCCTGTCAACTCTGACAGTCACAACCAGGGCCGGTTCTACACTGCCCTACCCTGTCAACTCTGACAGTCACAACCAGGGCCGGTTCTATACTGTCCTACCCTGTCAACTCTGACAGTCACAACCAGGGCCGGTTCTACACTGCCCTACCCTGTCAACTCTGACAGTCACAACCAGAGCCGGTTCTATATCCAGTCCTACTGTCCTACCCTGTCAACTCTGACAGTCACAACCAGGGCCGGTTCTACACTGTCCTACCCTGTCAACTCTGACCGTCACAACCAGGGCCAGTTCTATACTGTCCTACCCTGTCAACTCTGACAGTCACAACCAGGGCCGCTTCTATGCATACTGTAAGTAACATAAGAGGTTCTTAGGGCCCCCGGCCGCTAGGGGCCCCGAGAAAAGGTTTTCTGGTGTGTTTTTTTTGGAACGCAGTCGGTTCTCAAATTACTATTGAGAGAAAGAATAGAATTTGTTCTTAACTGACTTGCCTAGTTAAATAAAGGGTAAATAAATAAAATTTAAAAAATAATTACTGTCACTGACAGCCACTTAATTAGTTATTCTCACTCAGATATCATATTGACATGGTGTAGTTCATTATAAAATGTGTAGAATTGCATGAAATTAGCTTTAAAATAAAATCTCTCTACACCCAATGGCAAAATAGGTCGAAATGCATGAAATTAGCTGTAAAACGGCACATTTCTTCTCTACGCCCCATGGCAAAATGTGTAGAATTGCAGGAAATTAACTTTTTTTTTCTCAACCGTCAAGAGGGGTGCCACTAAAATCTTGCTTAGGGCCCCCGAAAAGGGTAGAGCCGGCCCTGGACACAACTCTCTCTCTTTGTGCTTAATCTGCTGTGGGGCTAGTTCAGAGCAACAGTCTCTCTGCATCTGCTCTACCCTCTGACTGCTACACTCCGCGGTCTGTGAAGCACTAACCATGGGACAGCAGGGGCAAGGATGGCTGCTCTACGCGACCCTTATCCTGGGGCTGGCAGTGTCTGTGCATGGTCTGACCCGGGCAGAGATCTTCCCGTTCGGAAAAACCACTGGAGACCAAGTTCTGGAACAGGGCAATGACCTGTCGCGACAACTAGCGCTGGATAAACCCGTTTTATTCTACGATGGAAAGTTCGATAACATCTATGTAAGTTCACCTTTATCTTACTATAATGTGTATGATTGAGTGTCCACCTAAGCAGACTACAGAAAAAAAGTTGCATGGAGTGAATTCCGGTTATAGAATTTGCGGATTTATTAGTGTGTTGAGTATGCACCCACGGGATGAATGATTTCCATGGCACCATTAACATGGGTTCAACATGCTGTCGATTTGACTGGCAGTATTCATTTTTTTACTTGTATTAATGAAGTACCATGTTCTACATGGACATTCATGGGGTATTTATATAGGCCGAGGCATATAGATAGAACTTTGGCAAATCCTCATACAATATTAATGTGTACAGTCTCTTCAGGAAGTATTCACACCCCTAGACTTATTCCACATTTTGTTGTGTTACATCCTTAATTCAAAATGCGTTAAATATTATTTTTCTTCACCGACCTACACACAATACCCCACAATGACAAAATGTGTGTTTTTCAAAATGTTTGCAAATGTATTGAAAATGAAATGCCTCAGATACATAGGGAATTCACACCCCTGAGTCAATAATTTGTAGAAGCACACATTTGGCAGCGGTTACAGCTGTGAGTCTTTCTGGGTAGGTTTCTCTACGAGCTGTGAGTCTTTCTGGGTAAGTTTCTCTAAGAGCTTTGAGTCTTTCTGGGTAAGTTTCTCTAAGAGCTGTGAGTCTTTCTGGGTAAGTTTCTCTAAGAGCTGTGAGTCTTTCTGGGTAAGTTTCTCTAAGAGCTGTGAGTCTTTCTGGGTAAGTCTTAGAACTGTGAGTCTTTCTGGGTAAGTTTCTCTAAGAGCTGTGAGTCTTTCTGGGTAAGTTTCTCTAAGAGCTGTGAGTCTTTCTGGGTAAGTTTCTCTAAGAGCTGTGAGTCTTTCTGGGTAAGTCTTAGAGCTGTGAGTCTTTCTGGGTAAGTCTTAGAGCTTTCCACACCTGGATTGTGCAACATTTGCCCATTTTTATTATTTTCAGAAGTCTTCAAGCTCTGTCAAATTGGTTGTTGGTCATTGCTAGAGAACCATTTTCAGGTCTTGCCATACATTTTCAAGTAGATTTAAGTCGAAACTGTAACTCTGTCTCTCAGGAACATTCAGTCTCTTCTTGGTAAGCCACTCCAGTGTGATTTTGCCGTTGTGTTTTAGGTTATTGTCCTGCTGAAAGGTGAATTCATCCTCCAGTGTCTGGTGGAAAGCAGACAACCAGGTTTTCCTCTAGGATGTTGCCTGTGCTTTGCTCCAATCAGTTTCTTTTTTTATCCTGAAAACTCCCCAGTCCTTAACGATTACAAGCATACCCATAACATGATGCAGCCACCACTATGTTTGAAAATATGGAGAGTGGTACTCAGTAATGTGTTGTATTGGATTTACCCCAAACATAACACTTTATATTCAGGACAAAAAGTGAATTGCTTAGAAACATTTGTTGCAGTATTACTTTAGTGCCTTGTTGCAAACAGGATGCATGTTTTGGAGAAAAGAATATCCATCCTCAGTTTTCTCCTATCACATTAAACTCTAACATTGACCTCATGGTGAAATCTCTGAGCGGTTTCCTTCCTCTCCGGCAACTGAATTAGGAAGGACGCCTGTACCTTTGTAGGACTGTGTGTAATGACAAAAATGACAAAACAATGTTTTTTAAATAACAAAGGGATTGAATAACTATTGATTTAAGACATTTCAGCTTTTCATTTTTAATACATTTGTAAAAAAAAAACTAACTGAATTCCACTTTGATGGAAATGTAATCCATTTTAAATTCAGGCTGTAATGTGGAATAAGTCAAGGAGTGTGAATACTTGCTGAAGGCCCTGTACATGACGAGTTGATGCAGGTCGAGGGTTTAGATCCTTTTTGACAACACTGTTTACATAGTTGCTGCAATACTTTGTATCAGTTGGATTGTGGAATGTGTGTGACCCCAAAACATTCCTCCAGGTTCCTCAGGGGCTGTTATTGACCTAGAGCCAAAGTCCTGCAAGAATTACGTTGTGAAATATCTGCCTGCAACCCCCCTCCACACACACACACACACACACACTCTGTCAGCCATGAGACACCCCCTCAGTGGAAATATAGAGTGTATCCAGCTAGCGTATCTGAAGTCATTCTGGGTCAAAACACTGCTCTATCTTTAACACCATGTGCCCATTGTGTGTGTGTGCGCGCGTGTGTGTGCAGGGCCGGCCCTAGGCATAAGCAACAGAAGCAGTCTCTAGGGGTCCTCGGTCACTGGGGGTCTTCGGGCCACTGGGGGTCCTCGGGCGCTAGGGTGTCTCGGTCGCTTGAGGTCCTCGACCGCTAGGGGTCCTCGGTCGCTTGAGGTCCTCGGCTGCTAGGGGTCCTCGGCCGCTAGGGTTTCTCGGTCGCTTGAGGTCCTCGGTCGCTTGGGCTCCTCGGTCGCTTGAGGTCCTCGACCGCTAGGGGTCCTCGGTCTCTAGGTGTCCCGACCACCAGGGGTCCTCGGTTGCTTGGGGTCCTCGGTTGAGTAGCGGGGTCAGTGTAAATAGTCCAGGTGGCCATTTGATTCGCTGTTCAGCAGTCTGATGGGTTGAGGGTAGAAGCTGTTAAGAAGCCTTTTGGTCCTAGACTTGGCGCTCCGGTACCGCTTGCCGTGCGGTAGCAGTGATAACAGTCTATGACTAGGGTGGCTGGAGTCTTTGGCAATTTTTAGGGCCTTCCTCTTGACACCGCCTGGTATATAGGTCCTGGGTGGCAGGAAGCTTGGCCCCAGTGATGTACTGGGCCATACGCACTACCCTCTGTAATGCTTTGCGGTCGGAGGCCGAGCAGTTGCCATACCAGGCAGTGATGCAACCAGTCAGGATGCTCTCGATGGTGCAGCTGTAGAACCATTTGAGGACCTGAGGAACTGTGCCCGAATCTTTTCAGTCTCCTGAGGGGGAATAGGCTTTGTCGTGCCCTCTTCACGACTGCCTTGGTGTGATGTGGACACCGAGGAACTTGAACCTCTCAACCTGCTCCACTACAGCCCCGTGGAAGAGTCGTGGACGTCCCTTAGATGAACGTCACTGAACGCGGTGTTGATATCTAAACAACAAGGAAACTATTAACAACTCATTCTCATTTCTTTCTTCATTTCTTTGCATGTTGTAACGCTAATACTCTGAACCATCTGGAATCCTCTTGTCCTCATGAACCATATGTCTGTTTGGCTCCACATTCACTATTTACACTCATGATTGCGCATAATGAAAGATAGATTCCTTGCTTGTTCTCCACCTGATCTCATGTCCTTTCTGTGAGCTCCGTTGTTGTTGACCATTCTAATGTTAAACAGTCACAGTAAGGTACTTATTGTTGCCCAGAAATGATTTGATATTGAGATAAAACGGCTGCATTTGACCTATGAAATTTCTATATTTTCTATGCGCCCCCCATGGCAAAATGTGGAGAATTGCATGAAATTTACTTTAAAACTTCAATATTTTCTCTCCACTGTCAAGAGGGGGGCAACAAAAATGTTTTGTCTGCAAGGTGGGTGGGCCCCCCAACCAAATCTGCCTTACGGACCCCAAAAGGCTAGGGCCGGCCCTGTGTGTGTGTGTGTTATAACTGTGTCCACCCCCACCGTGGCCTTCCAGCAGTATTACAACTGTGGTCTCTCCTGTTCACTCTGGTTAAAGCCCCTCTTATTAGGACATAATATACTCCTCCAACCCTGGTGTGGACTCTGACAGCCTGTCCACATCAGAACCGTGGTCCACACAGCCTGTCCACTTCAGAACCGTGGTCCACACAGCCTGTCCACATCAGAACCGTGGTCCACACAGGCTGTCCACTTCAGAACCGTGGTCCACACAGGCTGTCCACATCAGAACCGTGGTCCACACAGCCTGTCCACATCAGAACCGTGGTCCACACAGCCTGTCCACATCAGAACCGTGGTCCACACAGCCTGTCCATATCAGAACCATGGTAGAATAAAGAGCTGTAGAGCGGAACCCTGGGAGAATAAAGAGCTGTAGAGCGGAACCCTGGGAGAATAAAGAGCTGTAGAGCGGAACCCTGGTAGAATAAAGAGCTGTAGAGCGGAACCCTGGGAGAATAAAGAGCTGTAGAGCGGAACCCTGGGAGAATAAAGAGCTGTAGAGCGGAACCCTGGGAGAATAAAGAGCTGTAGAGCGGAACCCTGGGAGAATAAAGAGCTGTAGAGCGGAACCCTGGGAGAATAAAGAGCTGTAGAGCGGAACCCTGGGAGAATAAAGAGCTGTAGAGCGGAACCCTGGGAAAATAAAGAGCTGTAGAGCGGAACCCTGGGAAAATAAAGAGCTGTAGAGCGGAACCCTGGGAAAATAAAGAGCTGTAGAGCGGAACCCTGGAGAATAAAGAGCTGTAGAGCGGAACCCTGGGAAAATAAAGAGCTGTAGAGCGGAACCCTGGGAAAATAAAGAGCTGTAGAGCGGAACCCTGGGAAAATAAAGAGCTGTAGAGCGGAACCCTGGGAAAATAAAGAGCTGTAGAGCGGAACCCTGGGAAAATAAAGAGCTGTAGAGCGGAACCCTGGGAGAATAAAGAGCTGTAGAGCGGAACCCTGGGAGAATAAAGAGCTGTAGAGCGGAACCCTGGGAGAATAAAGAGCTGTAGAGCGGAACCCTGGGAAAATAAAGAGCTGTAGAGCGGAACCCTGGGAAAATAAAGAGCTGTAGAGCGGAACCCTGGGAGAATAAAGAGCTGTAGAGCGGAACCCTGGGAGAATAAAGAGCTGTAGAGCGGAACCCTGGGAAAATAAAGAGCTGTAGAGCGGAACCCTGGGAGAATAAAGAGCTGTAGAGCGGAACCCTGGGAGAATAAAGAGCTGTAGAGCGGAACCCTGGTAGAATAAAGAGCTGTAGAGCGGAACCCTGGAGAATAAAGAGCTGTAGAGCGGAACCCTGGGAGAATAAAGAGCTGTAGAGCGGAACCCTGGGAGAAGAAAGAGCTGTAGAGCGGAACCCTGGGAGAATAAAGAGCTGTTTGTTTCTGCAGTACAATAGAGGAGCGCTGAGCCAAATGTTATTCTGCATGCTGCCTTTGAGCTCAGTCAATTAACCAGCCTGCTAGAGCACCAGCCAAACAGCTGCACACACACAGCAGGAATTAGGACCATGAAAACATGAAACAAAGCATCTCAATAGATTGATATCATTAGAGACGTGTGAATGATTCTGGGTCATTCAGGTGAATATCAGAGGCCTTAACCCCTATGCGTCTAAGTCTTTTGGGGGGGTTCTCCTTCTCTAGCTAACCCGCCATTGTTTTAAAATGATCATACTATGGATCATTTAGCTATTTGATTTGGAATCGTATGACCCCTGTAGGTTTAAAGATTTATATATTTAAAAATGACTTGATTAAATTGAATTTGCCCTTACTGCTATTAACCCATAGAAATGCATTGAATAACACATTCATACATTGCAAAACAGATAAAAAAGTTAAATAGCCAAAATGATTATTCTTAAACCTTGATGATGAATCAGGACTATGGGCTAATAAAGACAATGCAACTGCCTGTTTTACAAACGGTAATGACATGGATGGGCATTCATAGTATGACATGGATGGGCAATCATAGTATGACATAGGTGGGCATTCATAGTATGACATAGGTGGGCATTCATAGTATGACATGGATGGGCGTTCATAGTATGACATGGATGGGCGTTCATAGTATGACATGGATGGGCGTTCATAGTACGACATGGGATGGGCGTTCATAGTACGACATGGATGGGCGTTCATAGTACGACATGGATGGGCGTTCATAGTACGACATGGATGGGCGTTCATAGTACGACATGGATGGGCGTTCATAGTACGACATGGATGGGCATGCATAGTATGACATGGATGGGCATTCATATTATGACATAAGTGGGTATTCATAGTATGACATGGATGGGCATTCATAGTATGACATAGTTGGGCATTCATAGTACGACATGAATGGGCATTCATAGTATGACATGGATGGGCATTCATAGTACGACATAGTTGGGCATTCATAGTACGACATGGTTGGGCGTTCATAGTACGACATGGATGGGCATGCATAGAATGACATGGATGGGCATTCATAGTATGACATGGATGGGTATTCATAGTATGACATGGTTGGGCATTCATAGCATGACATGGATGGGCATTCATAGTATGACATGGATGGGCATTCATAGTATGACATGGATGGGCATTCATAGTATGACATAGATGGGCATTCATAGTATGACACTGTAGGCAACACTGTTCTAGTTCTGTGGGGATAGGAGGGCGGCCAGGTCCAGGCGTGCTGCAGACCCTCTCCTGGTGCAGACCCTGTCTGGCTATGTGGGCTGTTAGCTCCAGACCCTCTCCTGGTGCAGACCCTGTCTGGCTATGTGGGCTGTTAGCTCCAGACCCTCTCCTGGTGCAGACCCTGTCTGGCTATGTGGGCTGTTAGACTCTCTATGTCCTGGTGCAGACCCTGTCTAGCTATGTGGGCTGTTAGTCTCTCTATGTCCTGGTGCAGACCCTGTCTGGCTATGTCAGTCAACCCGTGTTGTTGCTGATTGACAGTTTGTGTTTGTTCTACATTTCAGATCAACACCAATGGGTTCGTTGCCATGGCAGAGCCCAGTGCTGAGTCCACATACCTCGGTAAGATGCCCGCTGGGTTTGGCATGATCGCGGCCCTGCACGGCGACCTGGATACTGGTGACGGCGTGGGTAAGGTGTACTACCGGCAGGACGCCAGCCCAGCCACCCTGCGGCAGGCTGCGGACCACATCAACAGGGCTTTTCCAGAGGACGATGAGGTGAGAGAGAGAGAGAGAGAGAGAGAGAGAGAGAGAAAGCGTTTGTTTTACTATAACCAAGACCTTATACAACTGGCAATAAGCTGAATTGCGAGTACAATTTACATTGTACAAATATTTCACTAAAACACTAAACAAAATACATACTGTTAGTCTTAAGCGCTGAATGAATTAAAGTAGTTGTTACTTGTTTTTACTAGGTGGAGCCGGAACACACTGTGGTCGTCACCTGGGTAGATGTGGCTTCCAGCCAACACCACGACCACAGCAGAGGAGACGGACTGGAGAAACAGGTGAGATCAGAATTACCAGTCAATCAATCAAGTTAATGTATTAATGTGGAAAGAGAGGTTCCCAAAATACTTTAGAGTAACCCGACCTAGACCCCAGAGAGCAAGCCGAAGCAGTGAGTAACATTCTTGTATCTGAATCCTAACAATGTAACCGTGCTGTAACCTCTCTTTCAACAGAGGAATAGCTTCCAGCTGGTGATAGCGTCAGCTGAGACTACCTCCTATGCCATCCTGCTCTACCCCAGGAAGGGGATGCAGTTTGCCTCCACAGCTGTAGGAGGCAGTAGTCAGGCCATGCAGGCGGGCTTCAGTAAAGGGCTGGTCAAATACCTGGTGTTCAGCAGCCGACAGGGACCGTACTACCGCATCACCACCGAGAGGGAGACCTCTGTCAGGGCGCTAGCAGAGTAAGTACTGGACTTAAAAAAAAATTAAATAACAGGGAAGACATATTGAGACCTATAGTGGCTTGCGAAAGTATTCACCCCCTTGGCATTTTTCCTATTTTGTTGCCTTACAACCTGGAATTAAAATCGATTTTTGGGGGGTTTATATCATTTGATTTACCCAACATGCCTACCACTTTGAAGATGCAACTTATTTTTTATTGTGAAACAAACAAAACATAAGACAAAAAAAACTGAAAACTTGAGCGTGCATAACTATTCACCCCCCCCCAAAGTCAATACTTTGTAGAGCCACCTTTTGCAGAAATTAAAGCTGCAAGTCTCTTGGGGTATGTTTCTATAAGCTTGGCACATCTAGCCACTGAATTTTTGCCCATTCTTCAAGGCAAAACTGCTCCAGTTCCTTCAAGTTGGATGGGTTCCACTGGTGTACAGCAATCTTTAAGTCATACCACAGATTCTCAATTGGATTGAGGTCTGAGCTTTGACTAGGCCATTCCAAGACATTTAAATGTTTCCCCTTAACCTGTTTGAGCTAGGGGGCAGTATTTTGAAGTTCGGATGAAAAACGTGCCCAAAGTAAACTGCCTGTTACTCAGGTCCAGAAGCTAGGATATGCACATAATTAGTAGTATTGAATAGAAAACACTCTGAAGTTTCTAAAACGGTGAAACTAATGTCTATGGGTATAATAGAACTGATATGGCAGGCGAAAACACGAGGGAAATCCAGCCGGAAAATGTGATTCTGTGAGCTGGCTCATTTTCCATTGAGTTGCTATTGGAAATGCTTAAATCCAGCTCCCAGGTTGCAGTACCTATGGCTTCCACTAGATGTCAAGTCTTTAGACAAGGTTTTATGCGTTTACCTTGAAAAATAAGGGAGTAGAAGAAGTGTAAAGCCGTTTTGAAATCTGACAACGCTGTGAGATTGCCAAGATTCAAAGCTTTTGAAGAGTGTGCAACACTTGTATTTTCATGAATGTTTGAAATTAGTATTTCTGTAATTTGAATTTGGCGCTCTGAAATTTCACTGGATGTTAGATGTGGGACGTAACCGTCCCACCGTGCGCAGAGAGGTTAAACCACTCAAGTGTTGCTTTAGCAGTATGCTTAGGGTCATTGTCCTGCTGGAAGGTGAACCTCCGTCCCAGTCTCAAATCTCTGGAAGACAAACAGGTTTCCCTCAAGAATTTCCCTGTCTTTAGCGCCATCCATCATTCCTTCAATTCTGACCCAACACCTCTCATTACCCCTGAAAAACATTCCCACAGAATGATGCTGCCACCACCATGCTTCACTTTGGGGATGGTGTTCCCGGGGTAATGAGAGGTGTTGGGTTTGCGCCAGACGTTTTCCTTGATGGCCGAAAAGCTCAATTTTAGTCTCATCTGACCAGAGTACCTTCTTCGATATGTTTTTTTATTTTATTTTTATTTCCCCTTTATTTAACCAGGTAGGCCAGTTGAGAACAAGTTCTCATTTACAACTGTGACCTGTCCAAGATAAAGCAAAGCAGTGCGACACAAACAACAACACAGAGTTACACAATAGAATAGAAAAACGTCTATTTACAGTGTGTGCAAATGGCGTAAGGAGGTAAGGCAATAAATAGGCCATAGTAGCAAAGTAATTACAAGTTAGCAAATTAACACTTGAGTGATAGATGTCCAGATGATGATGTGCAAGTAGAAATACTGGTGTGCAAAAGAGCAAAAAGGAAATAACAATATGGGGATGAGGTAGGTAGTTGGGTGGGCTATTTACAGATTGGCTGTGTACAGCTGCAGCGATTGGTAAGCTGCTCAGATAGCTGATGCTTAAAGTTAGTGAGGGAGATATAAGTCTCCAGCTTCAGCGATTTTTGTAATTCGTTCCAGTCATTGGCAGCAGAGAACTGGAAGGAAAGGTGGCCAAAGTAGGTGTTGGCTTTGGGGGTGACCAGTGAGATATGCCTGCTGGAGCGCGTGCTACGGGTGGGTGTTGTTATCGTGACCAAAGTCAAAGTCACCATTATTAGTCAGTTGTACAACCAAATGCCTTCAACTGAAATGTGTCTTCCGCATTTAACCCAACCCCTCTGAATCAGAGAGGTGCGGGGGGCTGCCTTAATCGACATCCACGTCTTCGACGCCCGGGGAACAGTGGGTTAACTGCCTTGTTCAGGGGCATAACGACAGATTTTTACCTTGTCAGCTCGGGGAACTTGCAACCCTCCAGTTACAAGTCCAACACTCTAACCACTAGGCTACCTGCCGACCAGTGAGCTGAGATAAGGCAGGGCTTTACCTAGCAAAGACTTATAGATAACCTGGAGCCAGTGGGTCTGGCGACGAATATGTAGCGAGGGCCAGCCGACTAGAGCGTACAGGTCGCAGTGGTGGGTGATATATGTGGCTTTGTTGACAAAATGGATGGCACTGTGATAGACTGCATCCAGTTTGCTGAGTAGAGTGTTGGAGGCTATTTTGTAAATTACTTCGCCGAAGTCGAGGATCGGTAGGATGGTCAGTTTTACGAGGGTATGTTTGGCAACGTGAGTGAAGTAGGCTTTGTTGCGAAATAGGAAGTCATTTCTGGATTTCATTTTGGATTGGAGATGTTTAATATGAGTCTGGAAGGAGAGTTTACAGTCTAGCCAGACACCTAGGTATTTGTAGTTGTCCACATATTCTAAGTCAGAACTGTCCAGAGTAGTGATGCTAGTCGGGCGGGCAGGTGCGGGCAGCGATCGGTTGAAAAGCATGCATTTAGTTTTACTAGCGTTTAAGAGCAGTTGGAGGCCACTGAAGGAGTGTTGTATGGCATTGAAGCTTGTTTCAAATCAAATCAAATGTTATTTGTCACATACACATGATGTTAATGCGAGTGTAGTGAAATGCTTGTGCTTCTAGTTCTGACCATGCAGTAGTATCTAACAAGTAATCTAACAAATTCACAACAACTACCTTATGCACACAAGAGTAAAGGATTGAATACGAGTATGTACATATAAATATATGGATGAGCGATGGCTGACCAGCATAGGCAAGATGCAGTAGATGGTATAGAGTACAGTATATACATGTGAGATGAGTAGTGTAGGATATGTAAACATGATATAAATGGCATTGTTTAAAGTGGCTAGTGATACATTTATTACATCCACTTTTTAATTATTAAAGTGGCTAGAGATTTGAGTCGATGGCCGAACGGCATAGGCAAGATTCAGTAGATGGTTTAGAGTACAGTGTATACATTTGATATGAGTAATGTCGGATATGTAAACATTATATTCAAAATTGTTTAAAGTGGCTAGTGATACATTTATTACAATTTTATTTTATTTAAAGTGGCTAGAGATTTAAGTCAGTATGTTGGCAGCAGCCACTCAATGTTAGTGGTGGCTGTTTAACAGTCTGATGGCCTTGAGATAGAAGCTGACCTCGCCTTCTGGATGATAGCGGGGTGAACAGGCAGTGGCTCTGGTGTTTGTTGTCCTTGATGATCTTTTTGGCCTTCCTGTGACATCGGGTGGTGTCGGTGTCCTGGAGGGCAGGTAGTTTACCCCCGGTGATGCGTTGTGCAGTCCTCACTACCCTCTGGAGAGCCTTACGGTTGTGGGCGGAGCAGTTGCCGTACCAGGCGGTGATACAGCCCGACAGGATGCTCTCGATTGTGCATCTGTAGAAGTTTGTGAGTGTTTTTGGTGACAAGCCGAATTTCTTCAGCCTCCTGAGGTTGAAGAGGCGCTGTTGCGCCTTCTTCACCACACTGTCTGTGTGGGTGGACCATTTCAGTTTGTCCGTGATGTGTACGCCAAGGAACTTAAAACTTTCCACCTTCTCCACTACTGTCCCATTGATGTGGATAGGGGGGGTGCTCCCTCTGCTGTTTCCTGAAGTCCACGATCATCTCCTTAGTTTTGTTGACATTGAGTGAGAGGTTATTTTCCTTACACCACACTCCGAGGGCCCTCACCTCCTCCCTGTAGGCCGTCTCGTTGTTGTTGTTAATCAAGCCTACCACTGTAGTGTCGTCAGCAAACTTGATTGAGTTGGAGGCGTGCTTGGCCACGCAGTCATGGGTGAACAGGGAGTACAGGAGAGGGCTGAGAACGCACCCTTGTGGGGCCCCAGTGTTGATGGTGGAGATGTTGTTTCCTACCCTCACCACCATCCCGTCAGGAAGTCCAGGACCCAGTTGCACAGGGTGGGGTCGAGACCTAGGGTCTTGAGCTTAATGACGAGTTTGGAGGGTACTATGTGTTAAATGCTGAGCTGTAGTCGATGAACAGCATTCTTACATAGGTATTCCTCTTGTCCAGATGGGTTAGGGCAGTGTGCAGTGTGACCTATTTGGACGGTAAGCAAATTGGAGTGGATCTAGGGTGTCTGGTAGGATGGAGGTGATATGATCCTTGACTAGTCTTTCAAAGCACTTCATGATGACGGAAGTGAGTGCTACGGGGCGATAGTCATTTAGTTCAGTTACCTTAGCTTTCTTGGGAACGTCTTGAAGCATGTGGGAACAGCAGACTGGGATTCCCGGGCCAGGTCGATTAAAAAGGCCTGCTCAGAGAAGTGTTTTACGGAGCGTTTGACAGTGATGAGGGGTGGTCGTTTGACCGCGGACCCATATTGGATGCAGGCAATGAGGCAGTGATCTCTGAGATCCTGGTTGAAGACAGCAGAGGTGTATTTGGAGGGAAAGTTGGACAGGATAATATCTATGAGGGTACCCAAGTTTATGGATTTCGGTTTATACCTGGTGGGTTCCTTGATAATTTGTGTGAGATTGAGGGCATCTAGCTTAGATTGTACGACTGCCGGGGTGTTAAGCATATCCCAGTTTAGGTCACCTAACAGAACGAACTCTGAAGATAGATGGGGGGCAATCAATTCACATATGGTGTCCAGGGCACAGCTGGGAGCTGAGGGGGGTCTATAGCAGGCGGCAACAGTGAGAGACTTATTTCTGGAGAGATGGATTTTTAAAATTAGAAGTTCGAACTGTTTGGGCATAGACCTGGAAAGTATGACAGAACTTTGCAGGCTCTCTCTGCAATAGATTGCAACTCCTCCCCCTTTGGCAGTTCTATCTTGACGGAAAATGTTGTAGCTGGGTATGGAAATCTCCTAATTTTTGGTGGCCTTCCTAAGCCAGGATTCAGACACGGCCAGGACACCAGGGATGGCGGAGTGTGCTAAAGCAGTGAGTAAAACAAACTTAGGGAGGAGGCTTCTGATGTTAACATGCATGAAACCAAGGCTCCTTCATCTTTGGTCTCTTTGTTGCCTCTCTGATTAATGCCCTCTTTGCCTTGTCTGTAAGTTTTGGTGGGCGGCCCTCTCTTGGCAGGTTTGTTGTGGTGCCATATTCTTTCAGTTTTTTAATAATGGATTTAATGGTCCTCCGTGGGATGTTCAAAGTTTCAGATATTTTTTTATAACCCAACCCTGATCTGTACTTCTCCACAACTTTGTCCCTGACCTGTTTGGAGAGCTCCTTGGTCTTCATGGTGCTGCTTGCTTGGTTGTGCCCCTTGCTTAGTGGTGTTGCAGACTCTGGGGCCTTTCAGAACAGGTGTATATATACTGAGATCATGTGACAGATCATATGACACTTAGATTGCCCACAGGTGGACTTTATTTAACTAATTATGTGACTTCTGAAGGTAATTGGTTGCACCAGATCTTATTTAGGGGCTTCATAGCAAAGGGGGTGAATACATACAGAATGCACGCACCACTTTTCCGGTTTTACATTTTTTGAAATTCTTTTGCAAGGCACTGTAGGTCTCTTTTCCAAATGCGCCCTGTATATACAATATAAATACACATGTATACACATTATACAACAAATATATACGCTGAGTGTACAAATCATTAAGAACACCTGCTCTTTCCATGACATAGACTGACCAGGTGAATCCAGGGGAAAGTTCCCTTATTGATGGTCACTTGTTAAATCCACTTCAATCAGTGTAGATGAAGGGGAGGAGACAGGTTAAAGAAGGATTTTTAAGCCTTTGGACATTGAGACATGGATTGTGTATGTGTGCCATTCAGAGGGTGAATGGGCAAGACAGAATATTTGTGCCTTTGAACGGGGTATGGTAGTAGGTGCCAGCGCGCACCGGTTTGTGTCAAGAACTGCAACGCTGCTGGGTTTTTCACCGTTTCCCGTGTGTATCAAGAATGGTCCACCACCCAAAGGACATCCAGCCAACTGGACTGTTTGAAGTATTGGAGTCAACATGAGCCAGCATGCCCCGACGAATTGAGGCTGGGGGTGCAACTCAATAAAGGGGAAGGGGTCCTTAATGTTTTATATAGTCAGTATATACAGTATATATATATATATATACACACATTAAAATACAAAAACACAGTCACGGTAAGTACAAATAAAACATCACATATCACCCAGAAAAACAGTTACATTCCCCCACAAATAAGTCCCCAATCAATACTTTAAATCGCCAGAACGGCACCAGATCATCAAGATGAAATGTATTTAAAAATGTTGTTCCAGCAATAAGGTGATTTAAAACTAAGAGCAGATTTACCCAGCTGGGTGGAGACCCTAGGAACCCCAAGAACCAATCCTGTGAACGGGTTAGGAACTCCAAGAGTTAACCAATCCTGTCAATGGGTTAGGCACCTCAAGAGTTAACCAATCCTGTGAACGGGTTAGGAACCCCAAGAACCAATCCTGTGAACGGGTTAGGCAACTCAGGTGTCTATACCTCAACAGCAAAGTTAGATAAGACAGGAAGCTTATGAAGTTGGGCCTTGTAAACAAAAAGGAAGCAATGTAGAGATCTACGGGTCTTTAGAGAAGTCCAGCCAACCTTTTGATACAGGATGCAGTGACGAGTACAAAAACTATCGCCTGTTACAAAACAAAGGGCGCTATTGTAGACGGCATGCAAAGGTTTAAGAGTAGAAGCAGCTTTGATAAATAATATCACCATGATCAAGAACAGATCAAAAGGTTGACTGTAATAATCAGCTTCCTACTGCTTAGAGAAAGACACCATTTGTTTCTGTAGAAGAAGGCAACTTTACATCTTAGCTTCTTAACCTGCTCATCTATATGTTTTTAAACATCAAATCCATATCAATCCAAATACCTCAGTATTTATATGCGGGAACACGTTCAATTAGAGAACCATCTAATGAGTGAATATGTAGTTGATCTGAAATATTCTAACAAGGGTTTAAAAACAACATGTATTTAGTTTTGCCATTATTCAGCACAAGTTTTAAATCAGCAAGGGATTTCTGCATAGCATCATCTGCATTGCATAGTATCATCTGCATAGCATAGTATAATCTGCATAGCATAGTATCATCTGAATAGCATAGTATCATCTGCATAGTATAGTATCATCAGTATCATCTGAATAGCATAGTATCATCTGAATAGCATAGCATCATCTGCATAGCATAGTATCATCATAGTATCATCTGCATAGCATAGTATCATCTGAATAGCATAGTATCATCTGCATAGTATAGTATCATCAGTATCATCTGCATAGCATAGTATCATCTGAATAGCATAGTATCATCTGCATAGCATAGTATCATCATAGTATCATCTGCATAGCATAGTATAATCTGCATAGCATAGTATCATCTGAATAGCATAGTATCATCATAGTATCATCTGAATAGTATAGTATCATCTGAATAGTATAGTATCATCTGCATAGCATAGTATCATCTGGATAGCATAGTATCATCATAGTATCATCTGCATAGCATAGTATCATCTGCATAGCATAGTATCATCATAGTATCATCTGCATAGCATAGTATAATCTGCATAGCATAGTATCATCTGAATAGCATAGTATCATCATAGTATCATCTGAATAGTATAGTATCATCTGAATAGCATAGTATCATCTGCATAGCATAGTATCATCATAGTATCATCTGCATAGCATAGTATAATCTGCATAGCATAGTATCATCTGAATAGCATAGTATCATCATAGTATCATCTGAATAGTATAGTATCATCTGAATAGTATAGTATCATCTGCATAGCATAGTATCATCTGGATAGCATAGTATCATCATAGTATCATCTGCATAGCATAGTATCATCTGCATAGCATAGTATCATCATAGTATCATCTGCATAGCATAGTATAATCTGCATAGCATAGTATCATCTGAATAGCATAGTATCATCATAGTATCATCTGAATAGTATAGTATCATCTGAATAGTATAGTATCATCTGCATAGCATAGTATCATCTGCATAGCATAGTATCATCATAGTATCATCTGAATAGCATAGTATCATCTGCATAGCATAGTATTCTCTGAATAGCATAGTATCATCTGCATAGCATAGTATCATCTGCATAGCATAGTATCATCATAGTATCATCTGCATAGCATAGTATCATCTGCATAGCATAGTATCATCTGAATAGCATAGTATCATCATAGTATCGTCTGAATAGTATAGTATCATCTGAATAGTATAGTATCATCTGCATAGCATAGTATCATCTGGATAGCATAGTATCGTCATAGTATCATCTGCATAGCATAGTATCATCTGCATAGCATAGTATCATCATAGTATCATCTGCATAGCATAGTATAATCTGCATAGCATAGTATCATCTGAATAGCATAGTATCATCATAGTATCATCTGAATAGTATAGTATCATCTGAATAGTATAGTATCATCTGCATAGCATAGTATCATCTGCATAGCATAGTATCATCATAGTATCATCTGAATAGCATAGTATCATCTGCATAGCATAGTATTCTCTGAATAGCATAGTATCATCTGCATAGCATAGTATCATCTGCATAGCATAGTATCATCATAGTATCATCTGCATAGCATAGTATAATCTGTATAGCATAGTATCGTCTGCATAGCATAGTATCATCATAGTATCATCTGCATAGCATGGTATCGTCTGCATAGCATAGTATCATCTGCATAGCATAGTATCATCATAGTATCATCTGCATAGCATAGTATCATCTGCATTGCATAGTATCATCTGCATAGCATAGTATCATCTGCATAGCATAGTATCATCTGCATAGCATAGTATCATCATAGTATCATCTGCATAGCATAGTATCATCTGAATAGCATAGTATCATCTGCATAGCATAGTATCATCTGCATAGCATAGTATCATCTGCATAGTATAGTATCATCATAGTATCATCTGCATAGCATAGTATCATCTGCATAGCATAGTATCATCTGCATAGCATAGTATCATCATAGTATCATCTGAATAGCATAGTATCATCTGCATAGCATAGTATTCTCTGAATAGCATAGTATCATCTGCATAGCATAGTATCATCTGCATAGCATAGTATCATCTGCATAGCATAGTATCATCATAGTATCATCTGCATAGCATAGTATAATCTGTATAGCATAGTATCGTCTGCATAGCATAGTATCATCAGAGTATCATCTGCATAGCATAGTATCATCTGCATAGCATAGTATCATCATAGTATCATCTGCATAGCATAGTATCATCTGCATAGCATAGTATCATCTGCATAGCATAGTATCATCATAGTATCATCTGCATAGCATAGTATAATCTGTATAGCATAGTATCGTCTGCATAGCATAGTATCATCATAGTATCATCTGCATAGCATGGTATCATCTGCATAGCATAGTATCATCTGCATAGCATAGTATCATCATAGTATCATCTGCATAGCATAGTATCATCTGCATAGCATAGTATCATCATAGTATCATCTGCATAGCAGGGTATCATCTGCATAGCATAGTATCATCTGCATGGCATAGTATCATCTGCATGGCATAGTATCATCTGCATAGAATAGTATCATCTGCATAGCATAGTATCATCATAGTATCATCTGCATAGCATGGTATCATCTGCATGGCATAGTATCATCTGCATAGAATAGTATCATCTGCATAGCATAGTATCATAGTATCATCTGCATAGCATAGTATCATCTGCATAGAATAGTATCATCTTCATAGCATAGTATCATCATAGTATCATCTGCATAGCATAGTATCATCTGCATGGCATAGTATCATCTGCATGGCATAGTATCATCTGCATAGAATAGTATCATCTGCATAGCATAGTATCATAGTATCATCTGCATAGCATAGTATCATCTGCATAGCATAGTATCATCTGCATAGCATAGTATCATCTGCATAGCATAGTATCATCATAGTATCATCTGCATAGCAGGGTATCATCTGCATAGCATAGTATCATCTGCATAGCATAGTATCATCTGCATAGCATAGTATCATCTGAATAGCATAGTATCATCTGCATAGCATAGTATCATCTGCATAGCATAGTATCATCATAGTATCATCTGCATAGCATAGTATCATCTGCATAGCATAGTATCATCTGCATAGCATAGTATCATCGTAGTATCATCCGCATATAGATAAACATTTAAAAGATTGGACCCATAGTGTCTATATAAATAGTGAAGAGAACAGGTCCCAAAATGGACCCCTGTGGTACACCTTTATGTACTTCCAGATATTCAGACTTAACCCCATCAATCACGATGGCCTGAGTTCTGTCGCTAAGATAATCATGAAGCCATGAACAGGCGTCAGAGCTCAGGCCTTTCGTGGACAACTTAGTCAATAAAACAGCGTGATCAACAGAGATTTTGACTGGTCCACAAAACAAAGCAGCACATTTCATTTTAGTGTCTAAAGCGTTGACAAGATCATTAACAACTGAAGTGGTTGCTGTAATAGTGCTATGCCCAGGCCTGAACCCTGATTGGTTTACATTCTAAATATATTTATCAGATAAAAAAAAGAGCAAAGTTGTACATTTACCAATGATTCTAAAATCTTAGCTAGACAAGGAAGCCTTGAAATAGGGGCGATAATGATTACGATCACTACTCTCCCCCTTATGGAGTGGCAGAACAAGAGCTGCTTTCCATACTTTTGGAATATTTCCTGATAACAATGTTAAATAAAAATAGTGGGTTACTGAGCCAACAACTTAACACAAGGCTCTTGCAGAGTAAGTTGTGATACTTTGTCACTGAAGAACCAAGGTATCCCGGTCCTAGATCTGTTTGTGCTGTCTTGCCAACTCTTGTGGTCCTTGTCAGCTGTTGGCAAGACAGCACAAACAGATATGGGACCAGCCTAGTATCTTTTGTAGCTAGACTTTGTTCCACCAGTGTCTGTGAGGGAGGTCATGTTTGGTTTCCCACAGAAGTACAGAGATAATTCTGCAGGATCAGGCAATTCCTTTTGGCAGTTCCTCTAGTGATCACTCCTCCTGCTTTGTCTATCTCCAGGGAGACCAACTCAGGTAAGCGAGGCGTGTGGGTGTACGAGATTGGGACTTCTCCTTACTTCACCAGCGTGGCCCCAGGAGAGGTGACAGACCTGCCCCCAGACACAGACCTGGAGTCAAGGGTCTCGGAGGAGGCTACCTCAAAGAGGTATTCTGGAGGAGGCCAACAGGTGACGTATTCTCCCTACGAACCGGAGGAGGAGGTGTACCGCCAGGAGCAGCCTCACCAGGGACCTCACCACGGGGGCCAGTTCACAGTCCACACGGTCCAGTACCAGCCTCAGGTGGTGGTAGTAGATGATGGAGACATCAACGTGGATGGTGGGTTCACATTGTATGGTAGCATGGGAAACAAAAACTTTACTTTGAATTCTAGAACTTTCTTTTAAATTCTAGAACTTTGTTTTGCATTTTAGAACTGTGTTTTAAATATTATAACTTTTTTATTCTAGATTATTATTATTTTTGAATTCTAAAACTTTGTTAGAAATGCAAGAACATTGCGACCAGGTTCTTCTGATGTTTAATGAGCTAACCTTACCATGACCCGACCAGGTTCTTCTGATGTTTAATGAGCTAACCTTACC
This sequence comes from Brachymystax lenok tsinlingensis, assembly GCA_030435695.1. Taxonomy (NCBI): domain Eukaryota; kingdom Metazoa; phylum Chordata; class Actinopteri; order Salmoniformes; family Salmonidae; genus Brachymystax; species Brachymystax lenok. The sequence continues at coordinate 2,207,690 of CM059780.1, forward strand.
ATGACCCGACCAGGTCCTTCTGATGTTTAATGAGCTAACCTTACCATGACCCGACCAGGTCCTTCTGATGTTTAATGAGCTAACCTTACCATGACCCGACCAGGTCCTTCTGATGTTTGATGTGCTAACCTTACCATGACCCGACCAGGTCCTTCTGATGTTTAATGAGCTAACCTTACCATGACCCGACCAGGTCCTTCTGATGTTTGATGAACTAACCTTACCATGACCCGACCAGGTCCTTCTGATGTTTAATGAGCTAACCTTACCATGACCCGACCAGGTCCTTCTGATGTTTAATGAGCTAACCTTACCATGACCCGACCAGGTCTTTCTGATGTTTAATGAGCTAACCTTACCATGACCCGACCAGGTCTTTCTGATGTTTAATGAGCTAACCTTACCATGACCCGACCAGGTCCTTCTGATGTTTAATGAGCTAACCTTACCATGACACGACCAGGTCCTTCTGATGTTTAATGAGCTAACCTTACCATGACCCGACCAGGTCCTTCTGATGTTTAATGAGCTAACCTTACCATGACCCGACCAGGTCCTTCTGATGTTTAATGAGCTAACCTTACCATGACCCGACCAGGTCCTTCTGATGTTTAATGAGCTAACCTTACCATGACCCGACCAGGTCCTTCGGATGTTTAATGAGCTAACCTTACCATGACCCGACCAGGTCCTTCTGATGTTTAATGAGCTAACCTTACCATGACCCGACCAGGTCCTTCTGATGTTTAATGAGCTAACCTTACCATGACACGACCAGGTCCTTCTGATGTTTAATGAGCTAACCTTACCATGACACCGACCAGGTCCTTCTGATGTTTAATGAGCTAACCTTACCATGACACGACCAGGTCCTTCTGATGTTTAATGAGCTAACCTTACCATGACCCGACCAGGTCCTTCTGATGTTTAATGAGCTAACCTTACCATGACACGACCAGGTCCTTCTGATGTTTAATGAGCTAACCTTACCATGACACGACCAGGTCCTTCTGATGTTTAATGAGCTAACCTTACCATGACCCGACCAGGTCCTTCTGATGTTTAATGAGCTAACCTTACCATGACCCGACCAGGTCCTTCTGATGTTTAATGAGCTAACCTTACCATGACCCGACCAGGTCCTTCTGATGTTTAATGAGCTAACCTTACCATGACCCGACCAGGTCCTTCTGATGTTTAATGAGCTAACCTTACCATGACCCGACCAGGTCCTTCTGATGTTTAATGAGCTAACCTTACCATGACCCGACCAGGTCCTTCTGATGTTTAATGAGCTAACCTTACCATGACCCGACCAGGTCCTTCTGATGTTTAATGAGCTAACCTTACCATGACCCGACCAGGTCCTTCTGATGTTTAATGAGCTAACCTTACTGTCGTCTTCTCCTCTTACAGTGTTCTCCTACAACTCTGAGACATGTGCCAACAACAGGAAGAAGTGTTCCACCTTCGCCGACTGTAAAGATTACGCCAGCGGCTATTGTTGTCACTGCCGGCCCGGCTACTACGGCAACGGAATACAGTGTGTGTCAGAGGGTAAGTCCCCAATTTTCCTCGACCCCATAGCTACTTATTTTTCGACTTTTTGAACCAAAACTAAGTTATCACTCAGCAAATGTATCAATATGAATATCTATCGGGTGTGGCAACGATCATGATCCTGTAAGTCCCTCTGGTGATAGAGCGTCTGGCAAATGGCTGAAATGTGAGTGGTAACTGTTGCTGTGGTTCTTTGAGATGTGGCAACTCATTGTTAGCTTGTCAATTAAATGTTAACTAGCCAGTTTTTTTCAGATAACGTTAGCTAGCTGCAAAAAAATGACAAAGTCGACCTCTGTCTATCAGACAACCGCATACACAGAGCGACTCTTCCCAGATTTGTTGCTGTTTAGTCTATCAGGGAAGCCACAGTGGATTCGTACATCTGTGACAATAGAGAGTAATCTTCTTATTTTTCTTTGTTTCATCAGGCAAGCCCCAGAGGATGAACGGCAAGGTGAATGGCAGGGTGTACGTGGGCAACTCTCCGTCGCCCGTCGAGTTCAACAGCAACGACCTGCACTCGTACGTAGTAGCCAATGACGGACGAGCATACGTGGCCATCAGCACCATCCCTGCCAGGCTAGGCCCCTCCCTCCAGCCCCTGTCAGCCCTGGGAGGAGTCATCGGATGGGCCTTCGCCCTGGAGCAGCCTGGATACAAGAACGGATTCGGCATCATCGGTGAAACCAAGTCTACCTTGACGAATTGTCATAGAATTTTGTGCTCTTAATTAATAAGCTAACCCAGTGGTTTTCAAACCTCTCACAGTTCACAATGTTGTTGTAACTAACTCACCTGATTCACCTAGTCAAGGGCTTCATGATTAGTTGACAAGTTGAAGTTCAGACTGTACATTACAGTAGGAACTTCCTGACCTTAATTTGTACATAGATTTTACATACTGTTCCTACTTGTTTACATAGTCATTGTATTTCATATATAGGAAGTCTGGGGTTTCTAGACTTGACATGATTCACAGCTGCGGGGTTATGCTGCAGCTGCAGTACCACTTAGTCAGGTCAGACACACACACGTACACACACACACACACACACACACACACACACACACACACACACACACAGGAAAGGCCAGCTGTCTTCTAGATTTCTCCCACCACATTCTCCTCACATTACCTCAGAGCAGAGAGGACAGAGGGCCAATGTTCAGTCTAGTCCAGGCCAAGCATGTTTGCCTTAACCCTGACCTCTCGCTGTGTGTGTGTGTGTGTGTGTGTGTGTGTGTGTGTGTGTGTGTGTGTGTGTGTGTCAGAACCCAGGTCTCTCTGGAAAACCAGTGGCAAGGGTTGCTGTTACTGAGGGGACTATGCTGGCAAAGTAAATCAATGAAATGAAATGAAAATGTCTCCTCTCCAGGTGGTGAGTTTACGTGTCAGGCTGAGGTGACCTTCCTACCAGCCCAGGAGAAGCTGACCATCAAACAGGTGTTCAGTGGGATAGATGAGCATGATCACCTGGTGGTCAGTACCACTCTGGAGGGACGTGTCCCCGAAGTCCTCCGAGGATCCACTGTCCAGATAGAACCCTACTCCGAGATCTACCAGTATAGCTCCAACCGTAAGTCCTTAAACCTCTAACCCCTAACCCCTCCAGAAGGACACTGATCAAAAAAGATGTCTTTATCTCTCCAGTCTCCTGGCTACAGCTAACAGTAACAGACGGAATCACACAGATAGAAATACTGCTACCAATTATATATTAGAAATTGGGTGGTTTGAGCCCTGAATGTCGATTGGCTGAAAGGCGTGGGGGGCCGTCCTCTACCGGCGGTGCCATAGTGCTGCCCTAAAGTGGTGATAAGCCCAGTCATTCTGGACGGAGGCTAACTACTGTTTAGTCTAAATTACACTATAGTGTCTGGAAATACCATGATATTGCTAAAGTAATCAAATCTTTAATAGGAAACTACTTTGCCAGCATTATCATGTCGTAAAATTAACTTTAGACAGATGGCAACGTTGTCATTAGCTAGCAAAATTTGTAAAAAATTGCTAGCAATGATAACGTCAGCTAGCTAAAATCCAGGGGCCTCCCCTCAATCTCAGCTAGCTAGCTAACGCTATACTGCATCTAAAGTCAATCTGGTGACATCAAAATGATGACAAAAGATTTCCCTACTAATTATTTGTCTCCTTTTGAATGTCATTGTATTTCCAAGCCACTTCTGATTAAATCTTCATCAGCGCTCATTGACGATGAATTGAGTAAAATTCTCAGTTGAGCATCAGTCCAAAACAAACGTTCAAAACAATATTGTGACGAAACATGCAACCCATGAATAGGCTCAGTGCTGTGTTTATGTTACTTTGTGTCTGTCCCATCAGTGATCATGTTGTGTGTGTCTCCTGATCTCAGCCTGGTGTCTTTCCTCCTGTAGTGATCACATCTTCCTCTGAGTCTGGTGTCTCTCTCCTCCCGTAGTGATCACATCTTCCTCTGAGTCTGGTGTCTCTCTCCTCCCGTAGTGATCACATCTTCCTCTGAGTCTGGTGTCTCTCTCCTCCCGTAGTGATCACATCTTCCTCTGAGTCTGGTGTCTCTCTCCTCCCGTAGTGATCACATCTTCCTCTGAGCCTGGTGTCTCTCTCCTCCCGTAGTGATCACATCTTCCTCTGAGTCTGGTGTCTCTCTCCTCCCGTAGTGATCACATCTTCCTCTGAGTCTGGTGTCTCTCTCCTCCCGTAGTGATCACATCTTCCTCTGAGCCTGGTGTCTCTCTCCTCCCGTAGTGATCACATCTTCCTCTGAGTCTGGTGTCTCTCTCCTCCCGTAGTGATCACATCTTCCTCTGAGCCTGGTGTCTCTCTCCTCCCGTAGTGATCACATCTTCCTCTGAGCCTGGTGTCTCTCTCCTCCCGTAGTGATCACATCTTCCTCTGAGCCTGGTGTCTCTCTCCTCCCGTAGTGATCACATCTTCCTCTGAGCCTGGTGTCTCTCTCCTCCCGTAGTGATCACATCTTCCTCTGAGTCTGGTGTCTCTCTCCTCCCGTAGTGATCACATCTTCCTCTGAGCCTGGTGTCTCTCTCCTCCCATAGTGATCACATCTTCCTCTGAGCCTGGTGTCTCTCTCCTCCCGTAGTGATCACATCTTCCTCTGAGCCTGGTGTCTCTCTCCTCCCGTAGTGATCACATCTTCCTCTGAGCCTGGTGTCTCTCTCCTCCCGTAGTGATCACATCTTCCTCTGAGCCTGGTGTCTCTCTCCTCCCGTAGTGATCACATCTTCCTCTGAGCCTGGTGTCTCTCTCCTCCCGTAGTGATCACATCTTCCTCTGAGCCTGGTGTCTCTCTCCTCCCGTAGTGATCACATCTTCCTCTGAGCCTGGTGTCTCTCTCCTCCCGTAGTGATCACATCTTCCTCTGAGCCTGGTGTCTCTCTCCTCCCGTAGTGATCACATCTTCCTCTGAGCCTGGTGTCTCTCTCCTCCCGTAGTGATCACATCTTCCTCTGAGCCTGGTGTCTCTCTCCTCCCGTAGTGATCACATCTTCCTCTGAGCCTGGTGTCTCTCTCCTCCCGTAGTGATCACATCTTCCTCTGAGCCTGGTGTCTCTCTCCTCCCGTAGTGATCACATCTTCCTCTGAGCCTGGTGTCTCTCTCCTCCCGTAGTGATCACATCTTCCTCTGAGCCTGGTGTCTCTCTCCTCCCGTAGTGATCACATCTTCCTCTGAGTCTGGTGTCTCTCTCCTCCCGTAGTGATCACATCTTCCTCTGAGCCTGGTGTCTCTCTCCTCCCGTAGTGATCACATCTTCCTCTGAGCCTGGTGTCTCTCTCCTCCCGTAGTGATCACATCTTCCTCTGAGTCTGGTGTCTCTCTCCTCCCGTAGTGATCACATCTTCCTCTATACTGGACTATGTGGTTGAAGAAAATCACATTTTTTATTTGTCACATACACATGGTTAGCAGATGTTAATGCGAGTGTAGTGAAATGCTTGTGCTTCTAGTTCCGACCATGCAGTAGTATCTAACAAGTAATCTAACAGTTTCACAACAAGATAGAAGATAGAGATCAACAGTTCTAGTGTTGTGTGTTTATGTCTGCCTCCTGTTCTGTGTCCCCTCAGTGATCACCTCTTCCTCTACAAGGGACTACACTGTGAGTCTGGATGATGGCTCTGCTGAGACCAGGACGTACCAGTGGAGACAGACCATCACCTTCCAGAGCTGTCCACATGACGAGGCCGCAAGGGCCGTGCTGCCCACACAGGTACACACTAATCAATCAATTAATACAAGACTGAAGGAGTTACAAACCACTGCCACTGTGCCCAAGACCAAGGCACTTAGCAAGGACACAATGCTCTCCATCCAAGGGAGCTGCACCACAGCTGACCCTGTTACCCTCAGTGTGTGTGTGTGTGTCTGTGTGTGTCTGTGTGTGTCTGTGTGTGTCTGTGTGTGTGTGTGTGTGTCTGTGTCTGTGTCTGTGTGTGTGTGTGTGTGTGTGTGTGTGTGTGTGTGTGTGTGTGTGTGTCTGTGTGTGTGTGTCTGTGTGTCTGTGTGTGTTGAGTTCTAACCAAGTGTATTAATACAGTATGTCTTCTACAGATGCTGAGCGTGGACCAGGTGTTTGTGATGTACGACTCCAACAACGAGCTGATCCGATACGCCATGAGCAACAAGATCGGTGATGTCAACGGTGAGGTCACTTCCTGTCTGAGGTTATTCTTGTCTCTCTGACTGGTCTGATTTCACTTCCTTCCTGCTTCCTGTTCCTCCTCCCTAATTGATACGTCTTTCTGATGGTCTTCTTTTGTCTTATTTACCGATGGTTTCTAGTAGTGCCAGTTTTGCAGATGGTTTCTAGTAGTGCCAGTTTTACCAATGGTTTCTAGTAGTGCCAGTTTTACCAATGGTTTCTAGTAGTGCCAGTTTTACCGATGGTTTCTAGTTGTGCCAGTTTTACCGATGGTTTCTAGTAGTGCCAGTTTTACCAATGGTTTCTAGTAGTGCCAGTTTTACCAATGGTTTCTAGTAGTGCCAGTTTTACCGATGGTTTCTAGTTGTGCCAGTTTTACCAATGGTTTCTAGTAGTGCCAGTTTTACCGATGGTTTCTAGTAGTGCCAGTTTTACCAATGGTTTCTAGTTGTGCCAGTTTTACCAATGGTTTCTAGTAGTGACAGTTTTACCAATGGTTTCTAGTAGTGCCAGTTTTACCAATGGTTTCTAGTAGTGCCAGTTTTACCGATGGTTTCTAGTAGTGCCAGTTTTGCAGATGGTTTCTAGTAGTGCCAGTTTTGCAGATGGTTTCTAGTAGTGCCAGTTTTACCAATGGTTTCTAGTAGTGCCAGTTTTACCGATGGTTTCTAGTTGTGCCAGTTTTACCGATGGTTTCTAGTAGTGCCAGTTTTACCAATGGTTTCTAGTAGTGCCAGTTTTACCAATGGTTTCTAGTAGTGCCAGTTTTACCGATGGTTTCTAGTTGTGCCAGTTTTACCAATGGTTTCTAGTAGTGCCAGTTTTACCGATGGTTTCTAGTAGTGCCAGTTTTACCAATGGTTTCTAGTTGTGCCAGTTTTACCAATGGTTTCTAGTTGTGCCAGTTTTACCAATGGTTTCTAGTAGTGCCAGTTTTACCAATGGTTTCTAGTAGTGCCAGTTTTACCGATGGTTTCTAGTAGTGCCAGTTTTGCAGATGGTTTCTAGTAGTGCCAGTTTTGCAGATGGTTTCTAGTAGTGCCAGTTTTGCAGATGGTTTCTAGTAGTGCCAGTTTTGCAGATGGTTTCTAGTAGTGCCAGTTTCAGAGAAGTAGAGCAATCACTTACAATATAATATGAAACATTGTCTAAATGTGTGATAATGTAGTTCTTAACTAGTTCTTAACTACATTGATAATGGGATATTATACCAGAGTTTGGAAAACGCTGTATTAAACTGTCCTGGTTGTGTTTCTGTCCAGGAGGCCAGCAGAAAGAGGAGAATGCCTGTTTCACTGGGAGACACGGTTGTGACACCAACGCTGTCTGTAGACCAGAGCAGGGAACACAGTTCACCTGCCAGTGTGCTGATGGCTTCGCTGGAGACGGACGCTCCTGTTACGGTATGTTATGGGGACTGAATGTAATGGTACGGCTGTCTGGAGTACTCATAATACACAACCAGAGAGCTGATCAGTACCAGATCGGAACAATCACATCATTAGTAGCATTGTCAGGTGACTAAATGAAGCTCTAGTCAGTGTTTTGCATACCAAGCAGGGAAGGGAAAACCATCTAATGCTCCATGACATCTTACAGTGTCCTCATTAACACTTACATGTATGCTGTACTCTGTACTCTGTACTCTGTACTCTGTACTGTGCTGTATACTGTGCTGTACTCTGCACTCTGTACTCTGTACTCTGTACTGTACTGTGTACTCTGTATCTGTACTGTGTACTCTGCACGCTGTACTCTGTACTCTACACGCTGTACTCTGTACTGTGTACTCTGCACGCTGTACTCTGTACTGTGTACTCTGCACGCTGTACTCTGTACTGTGTACTCTGCACGCTGTACTCTGTACTGTGTACTCTACACGCTGTACTCTGTACTGTGCTGTACTCTACTGTGCTGTACTCTGTACTGTGCTGTACTCGTTACTCATTACTATGTACTGTGTAGTGCTGTACTCTGTACTGTGATGTACGCTGTACTGTGCTGTGCTCTGTAGTACTGTACTCTGTACTGTGTACTCTGTACTGTGCTGTACTCTGGACTGTGCTATATTCTGTACTGTGTACTATATTCTGTACTGTGTACTATATTCTGTACTCTGTACTATATTCTGTACTCTGTACTATATTATGTACTCTGTACTGTACTATATTCTGTACTCTGTACTGTACTATATTCTGTACTCTGTACTACACTATATCCTGTACTCTGTACTATACTATATTCTGTACTCTGTACTGTACTATATTATGTACTCTGTACTGTACTATATTCTGTACTCTGTACTGTACTATATTCTGTACTCTGTACTATACTATATTCTGGACTCTGGACTGTACTATATTCTGTACTCTGTACTATACTATATTCTGTACTCTGTACTATATTATATTCTGTACTCTGTCCTGTGCTATATTCTGTACTCTGTACTGTACTATATTCTGTACTCTGTACTGTACTATATTCTGTACTCTGTACTGTACTATATTCTGTACTCTGTACTATATGCTATACTCTGTACTGTACTATATTCTATACTCTGTACTGTATGCTGTACTCTGTACTGTACTATATTCTGTACTCTGGACTGTACTATATTCTGTACTCTGTACTATACTATATTCTATAATCTGTACTGTACTATATTCTGTACTCTGTACTGTACTATATTCTGTACTCTGTACTATATGCTATACTCTGTACTGTACTATATTATGTACTCTGTACTATATGCTGTACTCTGTACTGTACTATATGCTGTACTCTGTACTGTAATATATTCTGTACTCTGTACTATATTCTGTACTCTGTACTATATTCTGTACTCTGTACTATACTATATTCTGTACTCTGTACTATACTATATTCTGTACTCTGGACTGTACTGTATTCTGTACCCTGTACTGTGCTGTACTGCGCTGTACTGTCCTGTACGACGTACTGTGCAGTAGTCTGCTGTACTCTGTACTGTGCTGTACTCTTAACTGTGAAGTCCTGGTTGAGAGCCCATCCTGTCAACAAATCCTGTCCCTTCATTGTCCGACTCCCAGACCAAACACTCAATCATATGTTGATTAGAGGACCATTTCCACCCTACTCCCTAGAACCCTCCCTTCATATCTTGGGGTTTCAGGGCTCATTTCAGAGTTCACAAACATTATGATGAACAGGAAGGAATAGTCCCTTCACAGAGAGAGAGGGGGGTTTCTATTTTGGGCTTGGAGCTGGGTTAGGAAATGTTTTTGTCTTTGGAGTTGGGAAAGTCTTGGGACAGGATTGGGAGGGGGGGAGGAACAGTTTTAGGATGACAGTAAAGAAAGGGCTCTCGGGCACAGAGAGGTTAAAATGAGGACCCTGTTCCCCTAGTCCACATAGAGAGGAGTTCTTATTTTGTCTTGGGAAAGGCTTGGGGTGGGGTTGGGGAGGAGTTGGGACGGGGGTAGGAAGTGCTCTTAGCCATTGAAGGAAAAGGCAGGATGTTTGACAGACACAGGAAAGATTGTATCTCTAAACACATTTAGTAATTAGGAAAGTGGTCTGATTAAGTCACAATCCATACAGTGAACTACAGTCCCTCTGCTATCCAGACGCTGTACAGAACAGCAGTGAACTACAGTCCCTCTGCTATCCAGACACTGTACAGAACAGCAGTGAACTACAGTCCCTCTGCTATCCAGACACTGTACAGAACAGCAGTGAACTACAGTCCCTCTGCTATCCAGACACTGTACAGAACAGCAGTGCCTGAAAAACCTTACAACGTATTGGATTGTACCCAGTTTGACTGGTCTAATATGTTCCTAAATATTTTGCTCTGCATCTTGTGGATTTTGGTTTTGGTAGCACTCCTAAACGAATATTCCCCCAGATAACTCATTAAACGATAGCCCCACAGGTTCATTGCCATGTTTACCCGTAATAACTTGTAATTAGCCTGCAGTTATTATAGTAGTATCTGAAGGTCGACACACCGTCCAGTGCTCCGGTGGTGAGCAAAGATACAGACCCCTCGGATCTGAACAGTCATGTGTGTGTTTCTGTTTGTATTTCTGTTGATGTGTGTGTTTCTGTTTGTATTTCTGTTTATGTGTATGTTTCTGTTTGTATTTCTGTTTATGTGTGTGTTTCTGTTTGTATTTCTGGTGATGTGTGTGTTTCTGTTTGTTCCTGTCAGATATTGATGAGTGTAGAGAAACCCCTCAGACCTGTGGCGAACACTCAGTCTGCAACAACCAGCCCGGAACCTTCCGCTGTGAGTGTAACGATGGATACCAGTTCGCCAGCGACGGGCACACATGCATAGGTACACTTTGTGTGTCTCCCTCTTTCTCTCTCTGTCTTTCTCTTTCTCTCCGTTTCTTATTCTTGTTCTCATTCCCCTCTCTTTCTCTCAAACTCTCTCTGTCTCGCTTCTCTCTTTCTCTCAAACTCTCTCTGTCTCGCTCTCTCTTTCTCTCAAACTCTCTCTGTCTCGCTCTCTCTTTCTCTCAAACTCTCTCTGTCTCGCTTCTCTCTTTCTCTCAAACTCTCTCTGTCTCGCTCTCTCTTTCTCTCAAACTCTCTCTGTCTCGCTTCTCTCTTTCTCTCAAACTCTCTCTGTCTCGCTCTCTCTTTCTCTCAAACTCTCTCTGTCTCGCTTCTCTCTTTCTCTCAAACTCTCTCTGTCTCGCTTCTCTCTTTCTCTCAAACCCTCTCTGTCTCGCTTCTCTCTTTCTCTCAAACTCTCTCTGTCTCGCTTCTCTCTTTCTCTCAAACTCTCTCTGTCTCGCTTCTCTCTTTCTCTCAAACTCTCTCTGTCTCGCTTCTCTCTTTCTCTCAAACTCTCTCTGTCTCGCTCTCTCTTTCTCTCAAACTCTCTCTGTCTCGCTTCTCTCTTTCTCTCAAACTCTCTCTGTCTCGCTTCTCTCTTTCTCTCAAACTCTTTCTGTCTCGCTCTCTTTCTCTCAAACTCTCTCTGTCTCGCTTCTCTCTTTCTCTCAAACTCTTTCTCTCTCCCTCCCTTTCTCTTTTTCTCTCTGCCGCCCCCCTTCTCTCTTTCTGTCTTCTGGCTGCGTTATATTCTGGGGATAAACACTAAACACTGCCATATGAGGCAAATAAAAACAGAACAGATGAAAGCATGTCTGCTCACTTCTCAGCAACACAGGCAGCCCAATTCAGATTTTGTTTCTCAGTAATTGTTCTTTTGACCAATCAGATCATCTCTCTTGTCAATAATTGGGCGAAAGATAAGAATTGGGCTGCCTGTGTCAGAATCTAATCTAGGCCTAAATGTTGCAAAAATAACGACTAACATACTAACATCTGAAATATTTCCTGTCGACACCCTTATCCTTTCCAGGAGTTGATTGATTGATTGACTTGCTGATTGGTTGTTTAATCCCCCTTCCCCCAGGAGTTGATTGATTGATTGATTGACTTGCTGATTGGTTGTTTAATCCCCCTTCCCCCAGGAGTTGATTGATTGATTGATTGACTTGCTGATTGGTTGTTTAATCCCCCCTCCCCCAGGAGTTGATTGATTGATTGATTGACTTGCTGATTGGTTGTTTAATCCCCCTTCCCCCAGGAGTTGATTGATTGATTGATTGACTTGCTGATTGGTTGTTTAATCCCCCTTCCCCCAGGAGTTGATTGATTGATTGATTGATTGATTGACTTGCTGATTGGTTGTTTAATCCCCCTTCCCCCAGGAGTTGATTGATTGATTGATTGATTGACTTGCTGATTGGTTGTTTAATCCCCCCTCCCCCAGGAGTTGATTGATTGATTGATTGATTGATTGACTTGCTGATTGGTTGTTTAATCCCCCTTCCCCCAGGAGTTGATTGATTGATTGACTTGCTGATTGGTTGTTTAATCCCTCCTCCCCCAGGAGTTGATTGATTGATTGATTGATTGACTTGCTGATTGGTTGTTTAATCCCTCCTCCCCCAGGAGTTGATTGATTGATTGACTTGCTGATTGGTTGTTTAATCCCTCCTCCCCCAGGAGTTGATTGATTGATTGATTGATTGACTTGCTGATTGGTTGTTTAATCCCTCCTCCCCCAGGAGTTGATTGATTGATTGATTGACTTGCTGATTGGTTGTTTAATCCCCTCTCCCCCAGGAGTTGATTGATTGATTGATTGATTGACTTGCTGATTGGTTGTTTAATCCCCCTTCCCCCAGGAGTTGATTGATTGATTGATTGACTTGCTGATTGGTTGTTTAATCCCTCCTCCCCCAGGAGTTGACCGTCCTGTGGACCACTGCGCGGCCGGCAGCCATGACTGTGACATCACGGAGCGCGCTCACTGCAGCTACAGCGGAGGATCCTCCTATATCTGCACCTGTTTGCCTGGGTTCCAGGGACACGGACGGGTCTGCCAAGGTAAAGGTGTGAGTGTGAGTGTGAGTGTGAGTGTGTGTGTGTGTGTGTGTGTGTGTGTGTGTGTGTGTGTGTGTGTGTGTGTGTGTGTGTGTAAAACAGATGTGATTGTACAGTATGTTGATGAATGTAGATTCATGATTCATCTGTTAGCATGGAAATAACTGAATTAGCATCCCTAACCATTACAATTAGAACATGCTAGCTAACTCTTACATCCCAGGATACCCCCAATATCTTACAGGTACAGCACACACATATATATATATATACAGTTGGAAGTCGGAAGTTTACATACACCTTAGCTAAATACATTTAAACTCAGTTTTTCACAATTGCTGACATTTAATCCTAGTAAAAATTCCCCCTCTTAGGTCAGTTAGGATCACCACTTTATTTTAAGAATGTGAAATGTCAGAATAATAGTAGAGAGAATGATTTATTTCAGCTTTAAAAACAGCCACAGACCCAGTAGGGCGATGCAGAGCAGGAAGAGTGCAGCGGGGGGCCCGACTCCTAATAACCTGAAGGTCAGGGGCCAGGCGGTGCTAAATACGACCACATCGTCTACATATGCCTCACTTTCCACGTTCCACCTCTCTTAGTCGAATAGAATGTTCACGTTCTTGCTGTTGTTGTTTGGCTGCATCCTCATCTTTCCCTGTGCTCCAACTCCAACCAAATGATGTCACTCAAACAGAAATGGGGAACTAACAAAGGGTCACTAACCACAGCCAAACGAAACAGGTGGGGTTTTAGGAGGGGGTTCTGACACTCGTGAGGGTGTCCACTGAAAGTTGACTAGCAATAACAACTGGAACCTAAAAGGGACCCACTATGAGCGGGGACCTAAAAGACACCCACTATGAGCGGGAACCTACAAGACACCCACTATGAGCTGGGTCCTAAAAGACACCCACTATGAGCGGGGACCTAAAAGACACCCACTATGAGCGGGAACCTACAAGACACCCACTATGAGCGGGGCCCTAAAAGACACCCACTATGAGCGGGGCCCTAAAAGACACCCACTATGAGCGGGGCCCTAAAAGACACCCACTATGAGCGGGGACCTAAAAGACACCCACCATGAGCGGGGACATAAAAGACACCCACTATGAGCGGGGACCTAAAAGACACCCACTATGAGCGGGGTCCTAAAAGACACCCACTATGAGCTGGGTCCTAAAAGACACCCACTATGAGCTGGGTCCTAAAAGACACCCACTATGAGCTGGGTCCTAAAAGACACCCACTATGAGCTGGGTCCTAAAAGACACCCACTATGAGCTGGGTCCTAAAAGACACCCACTATGAGCTGGGTCCTAAAGACACCCACTATGAGCTGGGTCTAAAGACACCCACTATGAGCTGGGTCCTAAAAGACACCCACTATGAGCTGGGTCCTAAAGACACCCACTATGAGCGGGGACCTAAAAGACACCCACTATGAGCTGGGCCCTAAAAGACACCCACTATGAGCTGGGTCCTAAAAGACACCCACTATGAGCGGGGACCTAAAAGGGTCCCCGCTCATAGTGGGTGTCTTTAAGGACCCAGCTCATAGTGGGTGTCTTCTAGAAGCACAAGCATTTCGCTACACTCGCATTAACATCTGCTAACCATGTGTATGTGACAAATAAAATTTGATTTGATTTGATTTGAAGACACCCACTATGAGCTCCCACTAAATTTGCCCAAGAACAGGTAAACAAAAAAACGAGGTGCCACCAGTCAACGTGCTAACCTGGAAATATACATGGAAAAATCATAGCCTGTAACACATATAGTAGTCTAAATACCCCTTTTCATATTGTTAGGTTCAAAATAATACAGTATAAAACTACCTGACAACCTTCAAACCGTGGACTTCATCTTTACGCCTGTCCTCTTGGTAATTTATTTCCTTCACAGAGCGGGCACCCTATTCTCTCCTTTCCTCCATCCCTCCCAGCATTCCAGGAAATATGTATTTTAAACTTGTATGAACTAGATTTTATTGTGTCAATGGATAATTATTGTGTGTGCTGCTATTGATAACATGTAATGTCACCTTATTTGAAATACAGCCTTCTCGTCCCCTTGTAGATATTGATGAGTGCCAGTCTGCCAGGTGCCACCAGGAGGCGGTGTGTTATAACACCCAAGGGTCCTTTACCTGCCAGTGCAGGCCAGGTTACTATGGCGACGGCTTCTACTGCTCCTCAGGTACGTCTCTGTGGAATGGTAGGCCGTCATGGCTGCCTGTCAGGGAAAGACCTGACTTGCTCTGAAGTCACCAAAGGTTCTCTTCATATTCTGACCCTTTCAGTTAAAATATGACCCATATCCATTCTCATGCTTACAGAAGGGCTTGAACACCCCTCCCCAGCTTAGCCTTTACTGTTCCCATAGAGGGATGAGTAGATAACAAACCCATTAAAACAGACCCAGACCTACTGCATCACCAGCCACTGATGTTCAGCTGTAGCCCAGGGCTCACCGGCTCATAGCTGCCTGCCGCAAAACACTCTTTGTAAAAACGAGACACACAATCTCTCTCTCTCTCTCTCTCTCTCTTTTCTCATAGCACATTCCTGTCGTTATCCAGCATCGTTCTTGGAAAAGAAAACACATTCCTGCTTTGGAGAGAGAGAGAGATGGAGGGAGAGAGAGATGGAGGGGGAGAGAGAGAGGGAGAGGGAGATAATCAAAACAGGGCTCATTTGAGGATAGACAATGTTGAGACTGGAATGAGCTGGCTATATCAAAGCCAGCCGGATTACAACTTGTAACAGTAACCCCCTCCTGTAGCTACACCAGTTATACACTTCCATAATGCATCTATAAAGCTCTGACAACACAGATCCTCTATGTACTATATTGATTGTTTATGTCTTTCTCTCAGAGGGGATTCTATATACCCATTTAGGTAGACTTCCTCTTTTAAGTCCTCTTTTTAATCTCCTTTGAACTAATAACCCAACTGCTGATGTAAAAGGTCTTAATAAATAACTTTGATTGATTGTTAATACCCCTCCTTCCAGAGCGTAGGAAGACGCAGTGTGAGACCCACAGGGACCGTCTCCTAGGCTCTACAGAGTATGGCCGCCAAGGGCCTCAGCCGGTGCCTGGTCAGTACGTGCCTACCTGTGACAGCCAGGGGGCCTATGAGGCCACCCAGTGCCACAGCTCTGCCGGACATTGTTGGTGTGTTGACCGTAACGGACTGGAGATTCCAGGATCACGCACTGGGCCAGGCAGAGGCAGACCACTGTGTGAGTTACACTCTCCATTGACAAGACAGCTGACTTTAGTGTATATCTATAAACAGTGGGAGACTTGAGTGGACGTTTCTGTTAACTAAACAGAGACTCAAGTCAGAATACCACCCTTAGTGAATAAATGAATAAAGACTCAGTTAACAGAGACTCAAGTCAGAATACCACCCTTAGTGAATAAATGAATGAAGACTCCAGTTAACAGAGACTCAAGTCAGAATACCACCCTTAGTGAATCATATGAATACAGACTCAGTTAACAGAGACTCAAGTCAGAATACCACCCTTAGTGAATCATATGAATAAAGACTCCAGTTAACAGAGACTCAAGGCAGAATACTACCCTTAGTGAATAAATGAGTAAAGACTCTGTTAACAGAGACTCAAGTCAGAATACCACCCTTAGTGAATCATATGAATACAGACTCAGTTAACAGAGACTCAAGTCAGAATACCACCCTTAGTGAATAAATGAATAAAGACTCAGTCAACAGAGACTCAATTCAGAATACCACCCTTAGTGAATCATATGAATAAAGACTCAGTTAACAGAGACTCAAGTCAGAATACCACCCTTAGTGAATAAATGAATGAAGACTCAGTTAACAGAGACTCAAGTCAGAATACCACCCTTAGTGAATCATATGAATGAAGACTCCAGTTAACAGAGACTCACGTCAGAATACTACCCTTAGTGAATAAATGAATAAAGACTCGGAAGAAGGTACCACTCTCGGTCACAATTAAAAGCCTTTGTTTTTGGTACTTCAGGTATGTAACAGGAAACAGTTCGTCCCCCAGTAGGCCCTACTCCCAGGCCAGATGTCTGTTGATTGGTTGATTCCTCTCTCTACTGTAGGTATAGAACAGGGACCAGCAGTTCGTCCCCCAGTAGGCCCTACTCCCAGGCCAGATGTCTGTTGATTGGTTGATTCCTCTCTCTACTGTAGGTATAGAACAGGGACCAGCAGTTCGTCCCCCAGTAGGCCCTACTCCCAGGCCAGATGTCTACCCTCTACCCCCCGGCACACACCTGCTCTTTGCTCAGAGTGGACGCATCGAGTTTGTCCCTTTGGAGGGCTACAACATGAAGAAGACAGAGGCAAAGACTGTCCTGCATCTACCGGTGAGAAGTTGTTGATGTTGTTGTTGACAGGCCTGTTCCTATCTGAACGTCCTGTTCTGTATCTACCGACTACCAGCACCGCTAGCCTGGTGCCCCGTCCGTTGGCGCTGCCATGCCAATACCTTTGGTCATTGTTACCATGGCAAGTTGGCAAGACAGCACAAACAGATCTGGAACCAGGCTTCTTCTTCTTGTACTGTCAGTGGCTAAGTCTTTAGTGAAGGCAGTCATATCTGTGGGTGGTTGAGACTGGATATGTCTGGTTTGTGTTTAGTTGTTATAAGGTTACAAACCATGTGTATGTCGTTTGGAATAGTTGAATGCTGTTAATAAGTGGTTGAAGTGGGTTCAGGGACACTGCATTGTTACTGTAGTTGTCTTATTTAGGATATAAGGTCACAAGAGATTTGTAGCAGTGGGATTTCCTGTTGCTCAACAGTTTCCCCAATGGCATCCTACTCCCCAGTGCACTACTATCGACCCATAGGGCTCTAGTCAAAAGTAGTGCACTATACAGTATAGGGAATAGGGTGCAATTTGGGACGTATCTCCTGTTTACTTTGACATTAGGAATCCTTAATCGGGTGCTATGGATTGTTATAGTTTGTTTTGGACATTTAAGTATGTATTTAAAATTCCACAACAGTGTTTATGTTTAGTCTGATTCTGCTGTTACCAAGTAATTCTGCTGGTACCAAGTCATTCTGCTGGTACCAAGTCATTCTGCTGGTACCAAGTCATTCCTAGAGAATAGGGAGCCGTTCAGGAGCCACACCCACCATGTACATATGTAGTAAAGGTCAATGACTGGGCTGTAATAGGAGGTCTGTAGATAAATATTACACGGCTGCCAAGGTTTCTAACTCTATGGTTTTACTCAAAGAAAAGCTGTTGAGTTGAATGGAAACAAGTGAAAGAAAGATTCAGAAATTGAAAAGACTTGGTATTAGTGAATTCAAAGGCAAGACGCCACCAGTAGTTTCAAAGTATTGTGGTTGTGCTTAAGAATCTCAATCAATTCCTTACAGCATGGGTAGCATGTGTGGTCACCGAAACTGGGACGAAGCATTAAAACCCTTCAGATCCAGTGTACTTCAGGGTTCTCTCTTGGTTTTCTCTCAGCCCGTTCCACTGCTGGTAGTGAGTGTAGTTGTTGTTGTGTAGTTAGACTGTTAGTTAGTTCCTATCTGGAGGGGAGATCTGGTGGAGATCTGGTCTGCATTACACACACACACACACATTACACACACACACACACACACACACACACACACACACACACACACACACTATATTACAACCACATGCTGACATTTGCCCCCTAATGGTTCACATTGGTGCTGCACCACCAGTGGATTAATACCTAACAACATTCTGTGTTACACTGATCTCCCAACCAGCTGGCTTGAAGAGTGCGTGTGTTTTTGTGTGTGTGCGTGTGCGTGTGCGTGCTGTTGAGAGGTTGTAGAGTACAGTTGAACAACAGAGAAAACACATTTCCATCTATAGCATGATGATGATGCACTAAACTAAACCACTGTTCTGGTAGCTGACCTCTGACCTGTGTGTTGACCCCTCTCCAGGAGAAGGTGATCATCGGGGTGGCCTATGACTGTGTGGAGAATATGGTCTACTGGACAGACATCACATCCCCCTCTATCAGCAAGGCCAACCTGCAGGGAGGAGAAACCATCCCTGTCATCAGATCAGGTCAGAGTTCAGGTCACTCTCAGATCCACCACATCTGTTGGTCAGCTCTGTTCTTTTGGCTTGCTAAATTAGTTGGGTGTCAGTGTTCTAGAATGTGGTGTCAGTGTTTACATTTTTACATCATAGCAGACGCTCTTATCCAGAGCAACTTCCAGGAGCAATTAGGATTAAGTGCCTTGCTCAAGGACACAGACAGATTGTTCAACTAGTTGGCTCAGGGATTCGAACCAGCAACCTTTCGGTTACTGGCCCAACGCTCTTAACCACTGGGTAACCTGCCGCCATCAGTGTTCTAGAGTTTGGTGCCAGTGTTCTAGAATCTGGTGCCAGTGTTCTAGAGGGTGGTGCCAGTGTTCTAGAGTGTGGTGTCAGTGTTCTAGAATCTGGTGGCAGTGTTCTAATGTTGAGTCAGTGTTCTAGAATGTTAATTCAGTGTTCTAGAGTGTGTTGTCAGTGTTCTAGAATGTTGAGTCAGTGTTCTAGAATGTTGAGTCAGTATTCTAGAAAGTTGAGTCAGTGTTATAGAATGTGGTGTCCGTTTTCTAGAGTGTGGTGTCAGTGTTCTAAAATGTTGAGTCAGTGGTCTAGAGTGGAGTGTCAGTGTTCTGG
Organism: Brachymystax lenok tsinlingensis; assembly: GCA_030435695.1. Lineage (NCBI taxonomy): Eukaryota > Metazoa > Chordata > Actinopteri > Salmoniformes > Salmonidae > Brachymystax > Brachymystax lenok. The sequence continues at coordinate 2,227,010 of CM059780.1, forward strand.
AGTGTTGAGTCAGTGTTCTAGAATGTTGAGTCAGTGTTCTAGAATGTTTATTCAGTGTTCTAGATTGTGGTGTCTGTGTTCTAGAATGTCGAGTCAGTGTTCTTGAATGTGGTGTCAGTGTTCTAACACTGATAGCACACTCTATTCTAGAATGTTGAGTCAGTGTTCTAGAGTGTGGTGCCAGTATTCTAGAATGTTGAGTTATTGTTCCCGAATGTGGTGTCAGTGTTCTAGAGCATGGTGCCAGTATTTTAGAATGTTGAGTCAGTGTTCTAGAGTGTGATGTCAGTGTTCTAGAATGTTGAGTCAGTGTTCTAGAATGTTGAGTCAGTGTTCTAGAATGTTGAGTCAGTGTTCTAGAATGTTGAGTCAGTGTTCTAGATTGTGGTGTCAGTGTTCTAGAATGTTTAGTCAGTGTTCTTGAATGTGGTATCAGTGTTCTAGAATGTTGAGTCAGTGTTCTAGAGTGTGGTGCCAGTATTCTAGAATGTTGAGTTATTGTTCCCGAATGTGGTGTCAGTGTTCTAGAGCATGGTGCCAGTATTTTAGAATGTTGAGTCAGTGTTCTAGAATGTTGAGTCAGTGTTCTAGAATGTGGTGTCCGTTTTCTAGAGTGTGGTGTCAGTCTTCTAGAATGTTGAGTCAGTGTTCTAGAATGTTGAGTCTGTGGTCCAGCGTGTGGTGACAGTATTCTAGAATGTTGAGTCAGTGTTCTAGAATGTTGAGTCAGTGTTCTAGAGTGTGGTGTCAGTTTTCTAGAATGTTGATTCAGTGTTCTATAATGTGGTGTCAGTGTTCTGTAATGTTGAGTCAGAAGTCTAAAGTGGTGTGTCAGTGTTCTAGAATGTTGAATCAATGTTCTGTAATGTTGAGTCAGTGTACTGTAATGTTGAGTCTAGAGTGTGGTGTCTATTCTAGAATGTTCATTAAGTGTTCTAGAGTGTGTTGTCAGTGTTCTAGAGTGTGGTGTCAGTGTTCTGTAATGTTGAGTCAGTGTTCTGTAATGTTTAGTCAGAGTTCTAGAATGATGATAATGTTCTAGAATGTTGTGTCGATGTTCTAGAATGTTGAGTCAATGTTCTAGAGTGTGGTGTCAGTGTTCTAGAATTTGGTGTTAGTGTTCTGAATGTTGAGTCAGTGTTCTAGAATGTTGAGTCAGTTGTGTAAAATGTTGAGTAAGGGGTCTAGAATGTTGAGTCAGTGTTCTAGAATGAGGTGTCAGTGTTCTAGAATGAGGTGTCAGTGTTCTAGAGTGTGGTGTCAGTGTTCTAGTGTGTGGTGTCAGTGGTCTAGAGTGTTGAGTCAGTGGTCTAGAGTGTTGAGTCAGTGGTCTAGAGTGTTGAGTCAGTGGTCTAGAGTGTTGAGTCAGTGGTCTAGAGTGTGGTGTCAGTGTTCTAGAATGTGGTGTCAGTGTTCTAGAGTATGGTGTCAGTGTTCTAGAGTATGGTGTCAGTGTTCTAGAGTATGGTGTCAGTGTTCTAGAGTGTTGAGTCAGTGGTCTAGAGTGTTGAGTCAGTGGTCTAGAGTGTCGTGTCAGTGGTCTAGAGTGTCGTGTCAGTGGTCTAGAGTGTCGTGTCAGTGGTCTAGAGTGTCGTGTCAGTGGTCTAGAGTGTCGTGTCAGTGGTCTAGAGTGTCGTGTCTGTGTTCTAGAGTGTTGAGTCAGTGGTCTAGAGTGTTGAGTCAGTGGTCTAGAGTGTTGAGTCAGTGGTCTAGAGTGTTGAGTCAGTGGTCTAGAGTGTTGAGTCAGTGGTCTAGAATGTGGTGTCTGTGTTCTAGAATGTGGTGTCTGTGTTCTACATTGTGGTGTCTGTGTTCTACATTGTGGTGTCAGTGTTCTAGAATGTTGTGTCAGTGTTCTAGAGTTTGGTGCCAGTGTTCTGGAATGTTGAGTCAGTGTTCTAGAGTGTGGTGCCAGTGTTCTGGAATGTTGAGTCAGTGTTCTAGAGTGTGGTGCCAGTGTTCTAGAGTGTGGTGCCAGTGTTCTAGAATGTTGAGTCAGTGTTCTAGAATGTTGAGTCAGTTTTCTACTATGTGCTCCCTTCTACATAAAAATGTTTATGTATGTTTTATTGACTAATGTCTTCCTCTCAGATTTGGAGAGTCCAGAAGGGATCGCTATAGACCATCTGGGTCGGACCTTGTTCTGGACAGATTCTATGAAGGACCGCATAGAGGTGGCCTCTCTGGATGGGACCAAGCGACGCGTCCTCATCGACACAAACTTGGTCAATCCCCGAGCCATCATCGTTGACCCTGTCAATGGGTGAGTCGCCATGTAGACCAGTGCATCTCCTCGAGAAGGGACGGACTGGCCATAGATCAGCTCTGGCCAATGCCAGATGTGCCGGTCCAGTTTTACCCAGTGGGCTTGTCTAAATGGATAGTGTTTCATTATCTGGCTACTAATGGGGCCTAGAGAAAAACATTGGGATGGTGTGTTGGAAATGCCTGGGCCTATTAATGGTCCAGTCTGTCCCCCTCCTCCAGTACCCATTCCAATTAGCAGATCTATGGTCCAGTCTGTCCCCCTCCTCCAGTACCCATTCCAATAAGCAGATCTATGGTCCAGTCTGTCCCCCTCCTCCAGTACCCATTCCAATTAGCAGATCTATGGTCCAGTCTGTCCCTCTCCTCCAGTACCCATTCCAATTAGCAGATCTATGGTCCAGTCTGTTCCTCTCCTCCAGTACCCATTCCAATTAGCAGATATATGGTCCAGTCTGTTCCTCTCCTCCAGTACCCATTCCAATTAGCAGATCTATGGTCCAGTCTGGCCCTCTCCTCCAGTACCCATTCCAATTAGCAGATCTATGCTCCAGTCTGGCCCTCTCCTCCAGTACCCATTTCAAATAGCAGATCTATGGTCCAGTCTGTCCCTCTCCTCCAGTACCCATTCCAATTAGCAGATCTATGGTCCAGTCTGGCCCTCTCCTCCAGTAACCATTCCAATTAGCAGATCTATGGTCCAGTCTGGCCCTCTCCTCCAGTACCCATTCCAATTAGCAGATCTATGGTCCCAGTCTGTCCCTCTCCTCCAGTAACCCATTCCAATTAGCAGATCTATGGTCCCAGTCTGGCCCTCTCCTCCAGTACCCATTCCAATTAGCAGATCTATGGTCCCAGTCTGGCCCTCTCCTCCAGTAACCCATTCCAATTAGCAGATCTATGGTCCAGTCTGGCCCTCTCCTCCAGTACCCATTCCAATTAGCAGATCTATGGTCCCAGTCTGGCCCTCTCCTCCAGTAACCCATTCCAATTAGCAGATCTATGGTCCAGTCTGTTCCTCTCCTCCAGTACCCATTCCAATTAGCAGATCTATGGTCCCAGTCTGTCCCTCTCCTCCAGTAACCCTACCCATCTCTTCCAGTACATCTGATTCTACTGGTCAACTAATCACCAAGCCCTTCAGTACTTAACTTACCTGTGCTGGCAATACATCAGATGCTGTAAGTGGAACGTCTATGGGTACTGGAGGAGAGAGATTACATCTCTCTGTGTGTAATGTAGTATCCACTACACTGTGGGAATATGAAGGGCTATTCTACACAAACTCTTGTATTAAAGTGCCTGTTATAGCAGGAAAACCAGTCTATGAAGTTATAATACCATCTACTGTAATACCTGTGTATAACACTAGCATAGCAATCCTTTCATGCAATTACAAGTCCTTGGAAACTGTGCTTCACTTTCAACAGCAACTGTGAGTCCGTAAGATATGTGGGGATCTATGAAGAGCTATAACTCCTTTGCATAGCTAGGCCTGTTATCCAGGATGGCTTATATGCTACACACCAAGATGTTAAGAAATGTGTACATTATCAAACCTTGTGTCAGTAAGATATTATTATTGACCTTTTATTTAACCAGGGGAAAAACACAACGAGACCTAGGTCTCATTTGCAAATGTGCCCTGGGATCAATACAGAAATGAAAATGATACACAATTTAAAAGACAAAATTAAATAAATAGCAAATATTATATACACAATAAACAATCAAATAAAACAAACATATTTATCAATATAAAAATCCCTAACCGTTCTCTTACACTGACCCAGAGACAACACATCCAAACATTATATTCACTGCTCTGTTCGTTCCACCAGCAACATGTACTGGGCAGACTGGAACCGTGACGCTCCTAAAATCGAGACTTCTGCCATGGATGGGACCAACAGGAGAGTTCTGGTGAAGGATGACCTGGGGCTACCTAACGGACTCACCTACGACTCGCAGAGCTCTCAGCTGTGCTGGGCCGATGCAGGTACGGTGTGTTACTACAGGTGCTACCAGTACAGAGACCTCTGTAGATGGGATTAGAGGATGTCTCTGTTGATGTATAATATGTGTCTCTGGTCTTCAGGAACCCACATGATGAAGTGAATAAACCCTGCCCAGGGTTAGTACAGTGCCTTCAGAAAGTATTCATACCCCTTGACTTATTCCACATTTTGTTGTGTTACAAGCCTGAATTCAAAATGGGTTAAACTGATTCAAAACCGATTAATTAGATCAGACACAATGCCCCATAATGACATCACAATACCCCATAATGACATCACAATGCCCCATAATGACAAAGTGAAAACATGTTATTAGAATTATTTGCAAATGTATTGAATATGAAATATAGAAATATCACACCCCTGAGTTGATGTTAGAATCCCTTTAGGCAGTGATTACAGCTGTAAGTCTTTCTTTGTAAGTCTCTAAGAACTTTGCACACCTGGGTTGTACAATATTTGCAAAAACAATTCAAGCTCTGTCAAGTTGGTTGTTGATCATTGCTAGACAGACATTTTCAAGTCTTGCCATAGATTTTCACTGCGATTTAAGTCAAAACTATAACCAGGCCAGGAACATTCAATATCATCTTAGTAAGTAACTCCAGTGTATATTTGACCTTGTGTTTTAGGTTAGTGTCCTGCTGAAAGGTGAATTTGTCTCCCAGTGTCTGGTGGAAATGTTTTCCTCAAGGATTTTGCCTGTGCTTAGCTCGATTACGTTTCTTTTTATCCTAAAAAAACTCCCTAGTCCTTGCCAATGACAAGCATACCCATAACATGATGCAGCCACCACCGTGCTTGAAAATATGTAGAGTGGTACTCAGTAATGTGTTGGATTTGCCCCAAACATAACGCTTTGTATTCAGGACATCAAGTTAATTAATTTTTTTTCTTTGTAAGAATTATTTTTATTTTTCAAACAATATAAACATATACCCTACAGAGAAAAAGACAACAGACAGACGCACACAAACATCAACGACATCACACCTGCCCAGACCCACATGTTCCCACCGCATCTATCTCCAGTGCTTGTAAGACTCTATGCCATACGGCCTCATATCGCCCACACCTTTTCAATACTTAAATAATAATGCATGATTCTTCCACTGTCTTAAACTATGGAGGATCATTTGATTTCTAGTTTCTAAGTAAACTTTTTTTTTTTCAAAATGATTGACGAGAAAAGTATGGTCCAAACCATTGGATATCTTTTTATCCCAGAAGGCATGAATTATTGAGTAATTGTTAATTTTACACTTAAGACGACTCTGCCGTTGTGCTGAAGAATTTGTGAATTTCGTCTCTCGTACAATACGTTTCGTACATTCATTTATAATGGATTAAGCGTCTATTTTGTAATTTTGTTAGTTACGTTTAAATCACTGCATCTTGTGCCAATATCAGTTCTTTTAAGGTCTTGGTTCCAGTAGTTGATATGTTTTTCTGAGAGATTGACAGTTGGATATGTTCTCTGCAAGGTTTAGTATATCTTCACCATCATATGAACATCCTATTCTGACTCAAATAGGATTCCCTCACAGTTTCTCTGATGTCCTAAAGATTTCAGATTGAAATTTCATGATATAAAATGTTTAAATTGCATGTATTATTTGTCCAAAATGGCTTTTTAATCCTGTCATAGAAATAATTGTATTTCCTATTACCAAGTTATTTATGGTTTCTATGCCTTTGATTTCCATGTGGGCCAGTTTATCATTGAATTCTGAAAAGCTGTCCAGGGATTGGTCCATAGGGTTGTGTTTTTAGGGTTCTTTTTTAATTTATTTAACCTTTATTTAACCAGGAAAAGCCCATTGAGACCCAGAGTCTTTTTTTCAAGGGAGACCTGGCCAAGAAGGCAACAACTATCAATACATTACAGAATTAAAACATACAACAATACAATACAACAACATGATCCAGCCTAAAAAAAGCATTTACACTCTGTAACCGAGTCTCCCATCAATATTTTAAATTCATTTAGTGACACTAACATATCTAGATGAAGCATGGATTGTAGATTATTCCATGCGTCTGGTGCACAAGAAGAGAAGGCAGTCTTGCCTAATACTGTGAATGTCCTGGGGACTTTAAGTAGTAACCACCTAGCAGACTGGGTATGGTAACTGCTGCTGGTGAAGGAGGCCAGACTACACAGGTAAAGAGGGAGTTTACCCAAAAGGGCTTTGTAGATGAACACATACAAATGTATCTTCCTGCGCACATAAAGTGAGGTCCAACCTCCCATTTAGTACAAGGTGCAATGGTGGGGGAGTGACTTGGCATTTGTAATAAAGCGCCAGGATGCATGATAAACAGAGTCCAGTCTCTGGAAGACAGAGGAGACTGCATGATAAACAGAGTCCAGTCTCTGGAAGACAGAGGAGGCTGCATGATAAACAGAGTCCAGTCTCTGGAAGACAGAGGAGGTTGCATGATAAACAGAGTCCAGTCTCTGGAAGACAGAGGAGGCTGCATGGTAAACAGAGTCCAGTCTCAGGAAGACAGAGGAGGATGCATGATAAACAGAGTCCAGTCTCTGGAAGACAGAGGAGGCTGCATGGTAAACAGAGTCCAGTCTCTGGAAGACTGAGGAAGCTGGATGCAGATACAACAAGTCACCATAATCAATTACAGAGAGAAAAGTGGCCTGAACAAGCTTCTTTCTAGACATAAGCAGGAAGCAAGCCTTATTACGAAAATGAAAAACCCAATTTCAATTTAAACTTTGTCACAAGATTATCCACATGAACTTTAAAGGACAACTTGTCATCCAACCAAATACCTAGGTATTTGTAGGATGACACTTTTTCAATGGATAAGCCACCGGATGTCACATTGCTAACCTTCTCTGGCAGAGTTCTAGCTCTGGTAAAGGTCATGAATTTAGTTTTTGTGTATATTCAAGACCAGTTTGAGACCATAAAGGGAGGCCTGCAGTGACTGAAAAGCAGTTTGGAGCTCTTTAACAGCCCGAACCAGAGAAGGAGCACATTAATATATAACTGTATCATCTGTATATAGATTAAACTTTGCTGGTTGCATCCCGTTTCCCAAATCATTAATACAAATTAAGAACAACACAGGAGCTAGAATGGAACCCTGGGGTACACCTCTATTAATGTCAAGAAAGCTAGACTCAAAGCTAGACTCAAGAAAGCTACACATTGTGTTCTGTCAGAAAGATAGTTCCTAAACCAATTTACTGCCCCTTCACTGAGACCAATGTTTCTGAGTTTAGCGAGCAACAATTCATGGTCAACTGAATTAACTTCTTAGGGAGCAGCAAGGTGCCCCACTCCCGACACTACCAGGTGAAATGCAAGGCAAAATCGAAAAGTTGAATTATTAAACATGCATCAATATACAAGTGTTTTATACTCATCAAAAGCTCTGCTTCTTGGCAATATCACAGCGTTGTCAGATTTCAAAAAGGCTTTACGGCAAAAGCACCACATTTGATTGTTTGAGGGTAGCACCTTCAATATTTGCCATTACCATGAAATCTTTAGCCAGCGCGGTCCATAGAAAATGCATTTCACAGGGAAAACCTGTGCCTTACCTACCTCCTAAGTGTCCAACGAAGACAATCCATGGGTATTTGGTTAGAAAAAGTCATTTATTATATCCATAAATCTCCGTTTGGTTGGCGCCTTGTGTTCAGAAAATCCAACGTGAAGAGAACGCGTTCAACTAAACCTATATACTTTTCCTCAACAAAACAAAAACCAATTAAAATGCATCCTTAGCTTATCTTTTATGAATAAAAGTGATAATCTTTCACTTGGATGGTCACCTAAACGTTATATAAGTCAAATAAAGTGGACCGCTCAGCCAAACGTGCGCCCGAAATAGAGCTCCTCTCACCAAAACCCCTACCTATTGAACACATTAGTTCCGATTGCTATGAAACTGTATATATACACTGCTGACATCCAGTGGAAGCAATAGGTACTACATTCAGTGTCCTGTTATTAAGAGTTTTCAATAGGCACGGTCTCAAAGTGAGCCATAAGCCACCAGAATGACATTTCCGGATGGAATTTTCTCAGGTTTTTGCCTGCCAAATGAGTTCTGTCACACTCACAGACATTATGTTAACACTTTTGGAAACCTCAGAGTGTTTCCTATCCAATAGTACTAATTATGTGCATATCCTATTTTCTGGGCCTGAGTGGCAGGCATTTAACTTTGGGCACGACAGACTCTTCAAAACCGTCACCTCGGGAGCCGCTCCCTAAGAAGTTAAAGGCCTTTGATAAATCCACAAACAGAGCAGCACAATGTTGATTTTTATCAAGTGCATTAATGATTTTTGTCATTTGCCACTGCCATGATTAATGTAATTTGCCACTGCCATAGCTGCAGTTGTGGTGCTGTGCCCCGATCTAAACCCAGACTGAACCCCGCTCAGTATGTTCTTTTCAATCAAGAAGTTTTTTAACTGTGAGTTCACTAGGGATTCATAGACTTTGGCCAGGATAGGGAGTTTAGAAGCGATAGTTATTAGCATCTGAGGGATGTCCACCCTTCAGCAGTGGGAGGACATAAGCTGATTTCCAAATGCTGGGTATGGAATTGGTCAAGAGACTCAAGTTGAAAATGTGAGCCACAGGTTCAGTAATAATACCAGCTGCTATCTGTAAGAGGTAGGGGTCCAGGTTGTCTGGACCTGCAGACTTTTTAGTCTCTATTGCCTTTAGTGCTTTATAGACAGCATAAGAAACAGGCTCACAGTTAAAATGGTTCACATGAGGGCCTATATCATAGTTGACTGTAACAGAGCTGACATTAGAGGCCTGGGCCACACCATTATTAAACACTGACCCAGCAGATATGAAGTGCTTGTTATAAACCCTCTACAATATCGCCTTTATCTTTCGCTTCATTAGAATCCATCATTACATGTTCAGGAAGGCCAGAGGATACATTAGAACCTGACACTGATGTGATTGGCTTCCACAACTTGGTAGGGTTGTCTAGGTTCTCTATGACTGCATTTAAATAGTAATCTGATTTGGACTTCCAGATCAATCCATTTGTCTCTTAGCGCTCTGAAGGAGGCCCAGTCAACAGGAGCATTTGTTTGTCTACCTTGAGTCCAAGAGATATTTCACTTTCTAATTAATTCTGACAAGTTATCTGAAAACCAGGGATTGTCCTTTCCACTGATTCTATATTTCTTCACAGCGGCATGCTGATCACAAATCGACACAAATGTCTTATAAAATAGTCCCATGCAGTTGCAACATGTAGAATCAGACTTACTCTGTCAATATTATGGTACAGATCATGGAAGAACGCTTGCTCATCTAAAATGTCTTTAAAAAATGTAACGGGTTTGGCTTTGGTCATTTTTGTATTTCTAACACAAGCCATTGCACAGTGATCACTGACATCATTACAGACTATCCCAGTCCATGTGTACAGTGATCACTGACATCATTACAGAATATCCCAGTCCATGTGTACAGTGATCACTGACATCATTACAGAATATCCCAGTCCATGTGTACAGTGATCAATGACATCATTACAGAATATCCCAGTCCATGTGTACAGTGATCACTGACATCATTACAGAATATCCCAGTCCATGTGTATTTGTGAAGGGTTTTCGTTAGAATAATGTCCAATAGCATTGATTTGTTAGTTTCTCTGGGATTCGGTCTTGTAGGCGCATTAATTAATTGCGTGAGATTCAGAGAGTCACAGTTCTTTAAAAGAGTCCGATACAGATGTAAGCATGTCCCAGTTCAAATCTCTTAACATTATGAATTCAGAGTCATTTAGCTTGTGCAGGACATCAGAAAGAGAGTTGAGTGCGTCTCCCGAAGCCGAGGGCGGTCTGTGTTGTAAATATTTTAATACCATTATGTTGCATTTTCTCATTTCTGAACAGAATGCATAGCACACCTTTTAAGTAGAAACATATGTCAAGGGTTGCCTCAGCTGAAAAACTGCACGTACCACACGTACCACACGTTTCACTTTTAAGAGGAAACACATGTCTGAGGCTGCCTATAGGAATACTATAAAGGCTGTGCTCTGGGACACAGAGTCAGCTGATTCCTAGGGCAGCTCCCTTTAATTGTGCTTAATTAAAGGTATTATTGAATTCACAAGTTACTTGTATGAATGTCATAATTTGAAGATCATTTTCTCCACGACATCTGTAGCAGCCGACTACAGTGATGTGGGAGTCCTTATATATGTTCCCTTTAACCGCAAGTGATTCAAAATGTTTGGCTTTGGTTAACCGAGAGAATTTCAGAGGTGTTAAACTCGGATTTCACATAAATTGCAACTCCTCCTCCTTTATTCATCTGATCCGTTCTAAAACCCGTGGACCAATAGAAATCCAGTTAATTGACACAGATTTCTTTAGCCAAGTTTCTGATAAAACCATTATGTCTGCATTTTGTCGTTTTGGCCCATATTCTAATCATGTCTATTTCTGGAAATAGACTTTTGACATTAACATGCAAGAGGCCAAAACCTGCTGTGTTTTTAAAATCATAGGGAGTCGGTAGAGATTGAATGGTATCTAAGGTTTGGTCGCACCAGAGATCATCAATAAAAGCATAACATATCTCAGTTGTCCAATGCGTGAGGACTTGGCGGAGCCAGCACCATTGTCAATAAAACAAACTGAGTCTTTCCACACAGAAAAAAAGTAATTCAATAGTTTGAGATTTTGGAAGTATGCCATCAAGTGTAGGTCCAGGTGCATTTTAGAGTTGTACAAATGCTATTGCAGAGAGAGACCAAGTTCCTGGTGGTATTGACATGATGGTCTCGTCGGAGTGTTTGCAAATTGTAGGGCATAAAGCGAAGAAACTTCACTCATCCGTTGATCATTCAGCCTATTTAATCCAGGATGGCATTGAGTAAAGAGTACAGTAACAGATACATAATGCCAGTTTTTAGAGGTATTTCAGCACAGGTGTGCAACGACCAGTAGACGTTGTGTAGAACAAGATAGATTTTCCCACTGCCCACAGTGCATCAGGTTTTTATATACAGCATCCACCTTCACATAAAAAGTATATCTGTAAACAGGATCAGGGTTTAAAAAATAAAAACTCTTAAAACTCTGATCTCAAGGATCACACATACAAACAGACTTGTATTCTTGTAGAATACATTTAATTTTATTCCATATTGTTATAGTGTTCTTAACCTCTTGGGGATCATTAAGGAGCGCTGGTGCGCTAGCGCCCCGTTCCCGACACTACCCGGAGAAATGCAAGGCGCCAAATTCAAAATCCAAAAGTTGAATTATTAAATATTCATCAGTATACAAGTGTTGCGTAGTCATCAAAAGCTCTGATTCTTGTGCATATCCTAGTTTCTGGGCCTGAGTGGCAGGCATTTTACTTTGGGCACGCCAGACTCTCCAAAACCGACACCACTGCTGCCGATCATGACTATGAAGTTGTTCATGTTCTTAGCTTTATCCTTTGAAAATAGACACATTACAATATCCTTGGGATGAGCATGGAAATCTTCAATATGTTCCTCTTTAGTGCATTTAACTATATGTCAAAAGTAAAAGCCTTGGGTGGCGAGTTGATATAATTCCATATCTGGAAGGTTAAAACCACCCTCAGACTAAGGAAGATGTAAAACTACCCTCAGACTTAGGAAGATGTAAAACCACCCTCAGACTTAGGAAGATGTAAAACCACCCTCAGACTAAGGAAGATGTAAAACCACCCTCAGACTAAGGAAGATGTAAAACCACCCTCAGACTTAGGAAGATGTAAAACCACCCTCAGACTAAGGAAGATGTAAAACCACCCTCAGACTTAGGAAGATGTAAAACTACCCACTGCAGCTAGCACTGCACCACTCGGGAGGCCCTTGGGCTGTAATTTCTGAGGCTGGTAACTCTAAGGAACTTATCCTCTGCAGCAGAGGTAACTCTGGGTCTTCCTTTCCTTTGGCAGTCCTCATGAGAGCCAGTTTCATCATAGCGCTTGAAGGTTTTTGCGACTGCACTTGAAGAAACTTTCAAAGTTCTTGAAATGTTCTGTATTGACTGACCTTCATGCCTTAAAGTAATAATGGACTGTCATTTTTCTTTGCTTATTTGAGCTGTTCTTAGCTAAATATGGACTTGGTCTTTTACCAAGTAGGGTTATCTTCTGAATACCCCCCCTACCTTGTCACAACAGAACTGATTGGCTCAAACGCATTAAGAAGGAAAGAAATTCCACAAATTCACTTTTAACAAGGCACACCTGTTAATTGCATTCCAGGTGACTACCTCATGAAGCTGGTTAAGAGAATGCCAAGAGTGCAAAGCTATCATCAAGGCAAAGGGCGGCTTCTTTGAATAATCTCAAATAAAAAATAAAAAATGATTTGTTTAACACTTTTTTGGTTATTACATGATTCCATATATGTTATTTCATAGTTTTGATGTTCTCACTATTATTCTACAACCCCTGAATGAGTAGATGTGTCCAAACTTTTGACTGGTACTGTACTTTAAAGAATGTCGTCAGTGGGACAATTGGTATTGCTTATTATTATAAATATAAAAACATTAGGAGCCAAACTGAAGATCATTATTTACAAGTTAATGGCAAGCCAATTACAGAAAATAGGATACTTGCATAGTGGAGTCTTTTGTTTAGACATGTAGCTAGCTAGCTAAACAATGAACCATAATCCCATTTCATATCATTACTACCCTGCATGAATCAGGTAGCTAATCACGCAGTTTCAATGTTAGCTAGCTATCTAACATTAGGTTATAACTAAAAATGCAAATGCCTCTAAGATACGAATAATATTACTACAAAGATCATACGCGCAACTTTAGCTAGCGAGCCAGCCAGCTAACGTTAACTAGCTAGCTAACAGAACGCTTTAAAGTGAAATTAAAACAACTTTCTGACAAAATTAGAAACGCATAATATCTGAAAATGTAGCTAGCTAGACTATCTTACCTGTATAGATGGGTGGGCGCTTCTTCCTCTCTGTCACGGATGCCATATTGACCTTAGTTTGAAGATGTAATGGTGTTTTATACAACAGCCTTCTGCATATTTAATCAAACGCGAGAATTTACTCCATCTCCTTAGCTATCATTCTCTAATTCCACCGGCCATTCCATTGATTTCAAAACTCGGTCCTCCAGAAAGTTGAGTGCAACACTTTTGCAGTTCTACTACGTGATATCTTTCAAATAACCCCCGTTAGAAAGTATTACCTACACATTCTGACCAGCTCATGTTATAGACAGAAGCGTGCTACATGGCAGACCAATCCAAACTCATCTCTCGGCATGTCCAGCCCATCCATTATCTCAGCCAATCATTGGTAGAGGAAAGGTTCCTGTCTTTTTCCGTGGCTAAACCATCTAGGCTCATAATTTAACAATTGTATTTGTATTTACACATGGCATACAAGTTTGTTATTAAGGCAAATGAAAGTTCACATGTTCCAGAGGCATTTTTGACAAGAAACGCATTTAACTTTTTGTTTTTTACGTTTACGTTCAAATGCCTCTCCTGTGAAGTAGTGACATGCGACATATGCCTAGTTTCCTGAAACGAGTCACAATTGACAACGCAAACAGGAGGGGGGAGAGATGACATCCTTGTCTTGTTCTACTTTCTAAAGCAAATTCATCAGATAATGAATTATATGCGTGTACAGTATATTTTTGCTTTAGGATAGTTCTACAACATTTTTATGAAATGTATTATTTCAGATGGAAAGTTAAAAAAGGCTTCCAAAGTTTTTAATAGATGAGGCCATTTAATACGACGTTTTTAATAGATGAGGCCATTTAATACGACGTTTTTAATAGATGAGGCCATTTAATACAACGTTTTTAATAGATGAGGCCATTTAATACAACGTTTTTAATAGATGAGGCAATTTAATACGACGTTTTTAATAGATGAGGCCATTTAATACGACGTTTTTAATAGATGAGGCCATTTAATACGACGTTTTTAATAGATGAGGCCATTTAATACGACGTTTTTAATAGATGAGGCCATTCAATACAACGTTTTTAATAGATGAGGCCATTCAATACAATGTTTTTAATAGATGAGGCCATTCAATACGACATTTTTAATAGATGAGGCCATTCAATACAGACAAAAGCCTTTTCAGCATCAACAGCCATTATTGATACATCTATATATCGTTTTTTTGCATATTGTATTATACTGAAACATGTTCTTGTATTTGTTTGTAAGTGTCTATTTTTCATAAACCCTTTTTGATTAATATGTATCAAATCTGGTAAGACTTTTGCCATTCTGTTGCTTATGAGTTTTGTTATTATTTCATTGTCACAATTGTGTAAATGTATGGGTCTATAATCAGCAGGGGACTGTCCAGATTTTCCTGGTTTTAATATAACTGAAATGGAACTCGAAAGCACTGAATTAAGTGACATGTGTAAATAGGGGTGCTACTTTGTCCCAGAATGTCAAATATACAATGCATACGGAAAGTATTCAGACCCCTTCCCTTTTTCCACATGTTGTTACTTTACAGCCATTCTAACATAATGACAAAGCAGAAACAGTTTTTTATAAATGTTTGCAAATGTATTACAAATTAAAAACAGAAATACCTTATTTACATAAGTATTCAGACCCTTTCTTATGAGACTCGAAATTGAGCACAGGTGCTTCCTGTTTCCATTGATCATTCTTGAGATGTTTCTACAACTTGATTGGAGTCCATCTGTGGTAAATTCAATTGATTGGACATGATTTGGAAAGGTGTCAAGGCACAGGTCTGGGGAAGGGTACCAAAAAATGTCTGCAGCATTGAAGGTCCCCAAGAACACAGTGGCCTTCTTAAATAGAAGAAGTTTGGAACCACCAAGACTCTTCCTAGAGCTGGCTGCCCGGCCAAACTGAGCAATCGGGGGAGAAGGGCCTTGGTCAGCGATGGTCACTCTGACAGAGCTCCAGAGTTCCTCTGTGGAGATGGGAGAACCTTCCAGAAGGACAACCATCTCTGCAGCATCCACCAATCAGGCCTTTATGGTAGAGTGGCCAGACGGAAGCCTCTCCTCAGTAAAAGCCACATGACAGCTTTCAACAAGATTCATGCTGTCAACAAGATTCTCTGGTCTGATGAAACCAAGATTGAACTCTTTGGCCTGAATGCCAACTGTCACATCTGGAGGAAACCTGGCACCATCCCTACGGTGAAGCATGGTAGTGGAAGCATCATGCTGTGTGGATGTTTTTCAGTTGCAGGGACTAAGAGACTAGTCAGGATTGAGGGAAAGATGAACGGAGCAAAGTACAGAGAGATCTTTGATGAAAACCTGCTCCAGAGCACTCAGGACCTCAGACTTGGGCAAAGGTTCACCTTCCAACAGGACAATGACCCTAAGAATACAACCAAGACAAAGGGTGGCTTCGGAACAAGTCTCTGAATGTCTTTGAGTGGCCCAGCCAGAGCCCAGACTTTAAGCCGATCAAACATCTCTGGAGAGACCTGAAAATAGCTATGCAGCGACGCTCCCCATCCAACCTGACAGAGCTTGAGAGGATCTGCAGAGAAGAATGGGAGAAACTCCCCAAATACAGGTGTGCCAAGCTTGTAGCGTCATACTCAAGAAGACTCAAGGCTGTAATCGCTGCCAAAGGTGCTTCAACAAAGTACTGAGTAAAGAGTCTGAATACTTATGTTCTTTTTACTTTGTCATTATGGGGTTTTATTTTTTAAATAAGTCTGTAATGTAACAAAATGTGGAAAAAGTCAAGGGGTCTGGATGTATGTACTGAATGTACTGTACCTAATAAACTGGCCACTGAGTATGTTAGAAGATGCTTCAACAAAGTACTGAGTAAAGGGTCTGAATACTTATGTAAATGTGATGTTTCAGTTGTTTCTTTTTTAATAAAAACCTGTTTTAGCTTTGTCATTATGGGGTATTGTGATGTCATTATGGGGTATTGTGATGTCATTATGAGGTATTGTGATGTCAATATGGGGTATAGTGATGTCATTATGGGGTATTGTGTGTAGATTGAAGAGGGGGGGAAACTATGTAATCCATTTTAGAATAAGGCTGTAAAGTAACAACATGTGGAAAAAGTCAAGGGGTCTGAATACTGTAATTCTTTGGTCAAGCCATCCATACAGTATCTAATATTTTTTGGAGGGTGATCTCTGTTTTTATTGATTCTTGTTTGTCTGCTGATAAGGGCTTCAGAGTTGTTGAGTCTCAGAAGGCTGTAGAATCAGTCCCACTGTTGTTCAATTCTGATTTATATACATTTTCAAGCGTTCATTGTTGTTTCTAATTTAAGCATTATCTATTAAAATTATACCTGGTTTGGGGTGTATTCATTTTGGGAGGGCTGTAAGGTGTTAGCAGTTGTATTTCCCATTAAATAGTTTATTTAAGTTTAACCTGTAGTTGTGGACTCTCTTCTAAGGTAAAATACCATATTCCTGCTTAAGTTCAGAAATATGTTTTTACTCTTTGCCTTGAAAGTATTCTTTATGGTCTTTTTCTAAGGTAGTAATTTAACATTTGGCGAGTATGAGATTATCATTCCCCTAATGTGCACCTTAAACACAAATTATGTCGGGGCTTTTCTCTGTCCTCTATGTCTACATTTGTAAAGGTAAAGGTCTTACTTTTTTGGTTTACATATTTAATACATTTCGGGTCTTTAAGATGTCCGTTCTCCATATTCTGTCGCTAAGGGTACAGTATATAACATGTATTCAGGACAACATGATGGATGAACCCAGGCTTAGAGTTAGATATATAATATGTATTCTCTTGTCCTCAGGAACCCACGTGATCGAGTGTATGAACCCAGTGCAGGGAGACAGGAGGAAGGCCATGGAGGCGATCCAGTACCCATTTGGAATCACCTCCTATGGGAAGAACATCTACTACACTGACTGGAGGAGGTAGGCTGAATCCAGACATGACTATCATAATGTCTACTACACTGACTGGAGGAGGTAGGCTGAATCCAGACATGACTATCATAATGTCTACTACACTGACTGGAGGAGGAAGGCTGAATCCAGACATGACTATCATAATGTCTACTACACTGACTGGAGGAGGAAGGCTGAATCCAGACATGACTATCATAATGTCTACTACACTGACTGGAGGAGGTAGGCTGAATCCAGACATGACTATCATAATGTCTACTACACTGACTGGAGGAGGTAGGCTGAATCCAGACATGACTATCATAATGTCTACTACACTGACTGGAGGAGGAAGGCTGAATCCAGACATGACTATCATAATGTCTACTACACTGACTGGAGGAGGTAGGCTGAATCCAGACATGACTATCATAATGTCTACTACACTGACTGGAGGAGGTAGGCTGAATCCAAACATGACTATCATAATGTCTACTACACTGACTGGAGGAGGTAGGCTGAATCCAGACATGACTATCATAATGTCTACTACACTGACTGGAGGAGGAAGGCTGAATCCAGACATGACTATCATAATGTCTACTACACTGACTGGAGGAGGTAGGCTGAATCCAGACATGACTATCATAATGTCTACTACACTGACTGGAGGAGGTAGGCTGAATCCAGACATGACTATCATAATGTCTACTACACTGACTGGAGGAGGAAGGCTGAATCCAGACATGACTGTCATAATGTCTACTACACTGACTGGAGGAGGTACACAGACTATTGAAGAGCTTTTAGTATGTGGAAACAAAGATGGAAATGACGCTCGTCTGCTAGCCCTTCAATAGGCTGGTACTTGGGCTAGTAGAAACAACATACACCTCTAAACCTTGACTCTTGGGAGTCGAAGAATGTTGGTATGTTTAGGAGAGTCACGCTTCTTGAAACATGAAAAACAAAATTGAGCCCTTATGTAGGGTTTGTTCATTTCAGTGTGTGTTAGAGTTAGGGTTTGTTCAGTTCAGTGTGTATTAGAGTTAGGGTTTGTTCAGTTCAGTGTGTATTAGAGTTAGGGTTTGTTCAGTTCAGTGTGTATTAGAGTTAGGGTTTGTTCAGTTCAGTGTGAGTTAGGGTTTGTTCAGTTCAGTGTGTATTAGAGTTAGGGTTTGTTCAGTTCAGTGTGTATTAGAGTTAGGGTTTGTTCATTTCAGTGTGTATTAGAGTTAGGGTTTGTTCATTTCAGTGTGAGTTAGGGTTTGTTCAGTTCAGTGTGTATTAGAGTTAGGGTTTGTTCAGTTCAGTGTGTATTAGAGTTAGGGTTTGTTCATTTCAGTGTGTTAGAGTTAGGGTTTGTTCATTTCAGTGTGTATTAGAGTTAGGGTTTGTTCAGTTCAGTGTGTTAGAGTTAGGGTTTGTTCATTTCAGTGTATTAGAGTTAGGGTTTGTTCATTTCAGTGTGTTAGAGTTAGGGTTTGTTCAGTTCTGTGTGTGTGTGTGTGTGTGTCTCTGTGTGTGTGTCTCTGTGTGTGTGTGTGTGTGTGTGTGTGTGTGTGTGTGTGTGTGTGTGTGTGTGTGTGTGTGTGTGTGTGTGTGTGTGTGTGTGTGTGTGTGTATATGTGTGTCTGTGTGTGTGTGTGTGTCTCTGTGTGTGTGTGTGTCTCTGTGTGTGTGTCTCTGTGTGTGTGTGTCTCTGTGTGTGTGTGTGTGTGTGTGTGTGTGTGTGTGTGTGTGTGTGATTGCTCAGTGTCTGATGTGTAGTTGTTGTTGATCTCAGGGATGCAGTGATCATGGTGGATCGTCAAGCTGGCACGGAAACGGATGTGTTCCTGCCTCAGAAACAGACCAGGCTATACGGAATCACCACGGCATACGCTCAGTGCCCCTCAGGTACACACACACACACACACACACACACACACACACACACACACACACCTTGGAGAGATGACCTTGGTCATAAGGTTTAACTGTCAGGGTCATAGATGGTGTGAAGGAATTCAGGAAATGTTTAAGAGCAAGCCCCTCAGGTACACACACACGCACACACATATAGACACACAGAGACACACACAGACACACACACACACACACACATATAGACACACAGAGACACACACACATATATAGACACACAGAGACACACACAGACACACACACACACACACACACACAAATAGACACACAGAGACACACAGACACACACACACACACACAGACACACACAGACACACACACACATATAGACACACACATATAGACACACACACACAGACACACACACACAGAGACACACACACACAGAGACACACACAGAGACACACACACAGAGACACACACACAGAGACACACACACACACAGACACACACAAGACACACACACACAGAGACACACACACACACATACACACAGAGACACACACACACACACACACACACACACAGAGACACACACACACAGACACACACAGAGACGCACACACACACACACAGACAAACACACAAAGACACACAGAGACACACACAGAGACGCACACACACACACAGACAAACAGACAGAGACAGACACACACACACACACACACACACACACACACACACACACACACACACACACACACACACACACACACACAGAGACACACACACAAAGACACACATACAGACAAACAGAGACAGACACACACACACAAAGACACACACAGACACAGAGACACATGCACGCACAGACACGCACAGACACGCACACACACAGACACACAGAGATACATACACTCAGAGACACACACACTCAGAGACACACACACTCAGAGACACACACATACACACACAGACACAAACACACTTGTAGGTTTAATAAATTATCTTTCTCATACTGTTTTAATTATCTTGATAATATGTTTTAATTATCATGGTCAAGTACTGTTTTAAATATCTTGGTCAGACTGTTTTAATTATCTTGGTCATACAGATGTAATTATCATGGTCATATACAGTTTTAATTATCTTGGTCAAACTATTTTAATTGTCATGGTCATACTGTTTTAATTACTTGGTCATAAACTGTTTTAATTATCTTGGTGATACTGTTTTTATTATCTTGGTCATATACTGTTTTAATTATCTTGGTCATATACTGTTTTAATTATCATGGTCATACTGTTTTAATTATCTTGGTCATACTGTTTTAATTATCTTGACCATTTACTGTTTTAATTATCTTGGTCATACTGTTTTAATTATCATGGTTATACTGTTTTAATTATCTTGGCCATATACTGTTTTAATTATCTTGGCCATTTACTGTTTTAATTATCTTGGTCATACTGTTTTCATTATCTTGGCCATACTGTTTTAATTATCTTGGTCATACTGTTTTCATTATTATGGTCATATGCTGTTTTAATTATCATTGTCAAACTATTTTAATTGTTGTGGTCATACGGTTTTAATTATCATGGTAAAATAGTATTTTAATTATCTTAGTCAAATTGTTTTAATTATCTTGGTCATTCTGTTTTAATTATTATGGTCATATACTGTTTTAATAATTATGGTCATACACTGTTTTAATTATCTTGGTCATATAAGGTTTTAATTATCTAGGTCATACTGTTTTAATTATCTTCATCATATAAGGTTTTAATTAACAAGGTTATATACTGTTTTAATTATCTTGGTCATACTGTTTTAATTATCTTGGTCGTACAGATGTAATTATCATAGTCATATACGTTTTTAATTATCTAGGTCATACTGTTTTAATTATCTTGGTCATATACTGTTTTAATTATTGTGGTCATATACTGTTTTAATTATCTTGGTCATACTGTTTTCATTATCTTGGTCATATACTGTTTTAATTATCTTGGTCATATAAGGTTTTAATTATCTAGGTCATACTGTTTTAATTATCTTGGTCATATAAGGTTTTAATTATCTTGATCATACTGTTTTAATTATCATGGTTATACTGTTTTAATTATCTTGATAATATAATGTTTTAATTATCTTGGTCAAATTCTGTTTTAAATATCTTGGTGACACTATTTTAATTATCTTGGTCATACTGTTTCATTATCTTGGTGATACTGTTTTTATTATCTTGGTCATATACTGTTTTAATTATCTTGGTCATATACTGTTTTAATTATCTTGGTCGTACAGATGTAATTATCATAGTCATATAAGTTTTTAAATATCTAGGTCATACTGTTTTAATTATCTTGGTCATATACTGTTTTAATTATTTTGGTCATGAAGATGTAATTATCATGGTCATATAAGGTTTTAATTATCTAGGTCATACTGTTTTAATTATCTTGGTCATATACTGTTTTAATTATTTTGGTCATGAAGATGTAATTATCATGGTCATATAAGGTTTTAATTATCTAGGTCATACTGTTTTAATTATCTTGGTCATATACTGTTTTAATTATCTTGGTCATACTGTTTTCATTATCTTGGTCATATACTGTTTTAATTATCTTGGTCACATAAGGTTTTAATTATCTAGGTCATACTGTTTTAATTATCTTTGTCATATAAGGTTTTAATTATCTTGGTCATACTGTTTTAATTATCTTGATAATATAATGTTTTAATTATCATGGTCAAATTCTGTTTTTAAATATCTTGGTGACACTATTTTAATTATCTTGGTCATACTGTTTAATTATCTTCGTCATGCAGTTTTAATTATCTTAGTCATACTGTTTAATTATCTTGGCCATACTGTTTCATTATCTTGGTGATTCTGTTTTATTATCTTGGTCATATACTGTTTTAATTATCTTGGTCATATACTGTTTTAATTATCTTGGTCGTACAGATGTAATTATCATAGTCATATAAGTTTTTAATTATCTAGGTCATACTGTTTTAATTATCTTGGTCATATACTGTTTTAATTATTTTGGTCATGAAGATGTAATTATCATGGTCATATAAGGTTTTAATTATCTAGGTCATACTGTTTTAATTATCTTGGTCATATACTGTTTTAATTATTTTGGTCATGAAGATGTAATTATCATGGTCATATAAGGTTTTAATTATCTAGGTCATACTGTTTTAATTATCTTGGTCATATACTGTTTTAATTATCTTGGTCATACTGTTTTCATTATCTTGGTCATATACTGTTTTAATTATCTTGGTCACATAAGGTTTTAATTATCTAGGTCATACTGTTTTAATTATCTTGGTCATATAAGGTTTTAATTATCTTGGTCATACTGTTTTAATTATCTTGATAATATAATGTTTTAATTATCATGGTCAAATTCTGTTTTAAATATCTTGGTGACACTATTTTAATTATCTTGGTCATACTGTTTCATTATCTTGGTGATACTGTTTTTATTATCTTGGTCATATACTGTTTTAATTATCTTGGTCATATACTGTTTTAATTATCTTGGTCGTACAGATGTAATTATCATAGTCATATAAGTTTTTAAATATCTAGGTCATACTGTTTTAATTATCTTGGTCATATACTGTTTTAATTATTTTGGTCATGAAGATGTAATTATCATGGTCATATAAGGTTTTAATTATCTAGGTCATACTGTTTTAATTATCTTGGTCATATACTGTTTTAATTATTTTGGTCATGAAGATGTAATTATCATGGTCATATAAGGTTTTAATTATCTAGGTCATACTGTTTTAATTATCTTGGTCATATACTGTTTTAATTATCTTGGTCATACTGTTTTCATTATCTTGGTCATATACTGTTTTAATTATCTTGGTCACATAAGGTTTTAATTATCTAGGTCATACTGTTTTAATTATCTTTGTCATATAAGGTTTTAATTATCTTGGTCATACTGTTTTAATTATCTTGATAATATAATGTTTTAATTATCATGGTCAAATTCTGTTTTAAATATCTTGGTGACACTATTTTAATTATCTTGGTCATACTGTTTAATTATCTTCGTCATGCAGTTTTAATTATATTAGTCATACTGTTTAATTATCTTGGCCATACTGTTTATTATTTTGGTCATACTGTTTTAATTATCTTGTCCATACTGTTTTCATTATCTTGGTCATATACTGTTTTAATTATCTTGGTCAAACTATTTTAATTATCTTGGTCATACTGTTTTAATTATCTTGGTCATACTGTTTTAATTACTTGGTCATATACTGTTTTAATTATCTTAGTGATACTGTTTTTATTATCTTGGTCATATACTGTTTTAATTATCTTGGTCATACAGATGTAATTATCATGGTCATATAAGGTTTTCATTATCTAGGTCATATACTGTTTTAATTATCTTGGTGATACTGTTTTTATTATCTTGGTCATATACTGTTTTAATTATCTTGGTCATATACTGTTTTAATTATCTTGGTCGTACAGATGTAATTATCATAGTCATATAAGTTTTTAATTATCTAGGTCATACTGTTTTAATTATCTTGGTCATATACTGTTTTAATTATTTTGGTCATAAAGATGTAATTATCATGGTCATATAAGGTTTTAATTATCTAGGTCAAACTGTTTTAATTATCTTGGTCATATACTGTTTTAATTATCTTGGTCATATACTGTTTTAATTATCTTGGTCATACTGTTTTCATTATCTTGGTCATATACTGTTTTAATTATCTTGGTCACATAAGGTTTTAATTATCTAGGTCATACTGTTTTAATTATCTTGGTCATATAAGGTTTTAATTATCTTGGTCATACTGTTTTAATTATCTTGATAATATAATGTTTTAATTATCATGGTCAAATTCTGTTTTAAATATCTTGGTGACACTATTTTAATTATCTTGGTCATACTGTTTCATTATCTTGGTGATACTGTTTTTATTATCTTGGTCATATACTGTTTTAATTATCTTGGTCATATACTGTTTTAATTATCTTGGTCGTACAGATGTAATTATCATAGTCATATAAGTTTTTAATTATCTAGGTCATACTGTTTTAATTATCTTGGTCATATACTGTATTAATTATTTTGGTCATGAAGATGTAATTATCATGGTCATATAAGGTTTTAATTATCTAGGTCATACTGTTTTAATTATCTTGGTCATATACTGTTTTAATTATCTTGGTCATACTGTTTTCATTATCTTGGTCATATACTGTTTTAATTATCTTGGTCACATAAGGTTTTAATTATCTAGGTCATACTGTTTTAATTATCTTGGTCATATAAGGTTTTAATTATCTTGGTCATACTGTTTTAATTATCTTGATAATATAATGTTTTAATTATCATGGTCAAATTCTGTTTTAAATATCTTGGTGACACTATTTTAATGATCTTGGTCATACTGTTTAATTATCTTCGTCATGCAGTTTTAATTATCTTAGTCATACTGTTTAATTATCTTGGCCATACTGTTTCATTATCTTGGTGATTCTGTTTTTATTATCTTGGTCATATACTGTTTTAATTATCTTGGTCATATACTGTTTTAATTATCTTGGTCGTACAGATGTAATTATCATAGTCATATAAGTTTTTAATTATCTAGGTCATACTGTTTTAATTATCTTGGTCATATACTGTTTTAATTATTTTGGTCATGAAGATGTAATTATCATGGTCATATAAGGTTTTAATTATCTAGGTCATACTGTTTTAATTATCTTGGTCATATACTGTTTTAATTATTTTGGTCATGAAGATGTAATTATCATGGTCATATAAGGTTTTAATTATCTTGGTCATACTGTTTTAATTATCTTGGTCATATACTGTTTTAATTATCTTGGTCATATACTGTTTTCATTATCTTGGTCATATACTGTTTTAATTATCTTGGTCACATAAGGTTTTAATTATCTAGGTCATACTGTTTTAATTATCTTGGTCATATAAGGTTTTAATTATCTTGGTCATACTGTTTTAATTATCTTGATAATATAATGTTTTAATTATCATGGTCAAATTCTGTTTTAAATATCTTGGTGACACTATTTTAATTATCTTGGTCATACTGTTTAATTATCTTCGTCATGCAGTTTTAATTATCTTAGTCATACTGTTTAATTATCTTGGCCATACTGTTTATTATTTTGGTAATACTGTTTTAATTATCTTGTCCATACTGTTTTCATTATCTTGGTCATATACTGTTTTAATTATCTTGGTCATACTGTTTTAATTATCTTGGTCATTTACTGTTTTAATTATTTTGGTCACACTCTTTTAATTATCTTGGTCATACTGTTTTCATTATCTTGATAATATACTGTTTTAATTATCTTGGTCATACTGTTTTAATTATCTTGGTCATTTACTGTTTTAATTATTTTGGTCACACTCTTTTAATTATCTTGGTCATACTGTTTTAATTATCTTGATAATATAATGTTTTAATTATCATGGTCATACTGTTTTAATTATCTTGGTCATACTGTTTTAATTATCTTGGTCATACAGTTTTAATTATCTTGATAATATAATTTTTAAATTATTTTGGTCATTTACAGTTTTAATTATCTTGGTCATACTGTTTTAATTATCTTGGTCATACTGTTTTCATTATATTGGTCATATACTGTTTTAATTATCTTGGTCCAACTATTTTAATTATCTTGGTCATACTGTTTTAATTATCTTGGTCATACTGTTTTAATTACTTGGTCATATACTGTTTTAATTATCTTAGTGATACTGTTTTCATTATCTTGGTCATATACTGTTTTATTTATCTTGGTGATACTGTTTTTATTGTCTTGGTCATATACTGTTTTAATTTTCTTGGTCATATACTGTTTTAATTATCTTGGTCGTACAGATGTAATTATCATAGTCATATAAGGTTTTAATTATCTAGGTCATATTCTGTTTTAATTATCATGATCATACTGTTTTCATTATCTTGGGCATACTGTTTTCATTATCTTGGCCATATACTGTTTTAATTATCTTGGTCATATACTGTTTTAATTATCTTGGTCATACTGTTTTATTTATCTTGGTTATATACTGTTTTAATTATCTTGGTCCAACTATTTTAATTATCATGGTCATACTGTTTTAATTATCTTGGTTATATACTGTTTTAATTATCTTGGTCAAACTATTTTAATTGTCATGGTCATACTGTTTTAATTAACGAGGTCATATACTGTTTTAATTATCTTGGTGATACTGTTTTATTTATCTTGGTTATATACTGTTAATTATGTTGGTCCAACTATTTTAATTATCTTGGTCAAACTATTTTAATTGGCATGGTCATACTGTTTTAATTACTTGGTCATATACTGTTTTAATTATCTTAGTGATACTGTTTTTATTATCTTGGTCATATACTGTTTTAATTATCTTGGTCATACAGATGTAATTATCATGGTCATATAAGGTTTTTATTATCTAGGTCATATACTGTTTTAATTATCTTGGTGATACTGTTTTTATTATCTTTGTCATATACTATTTTAATTATCTTGGTCATATACTGTTTTAATTATCTTGGTCGTACAGATGTATTTATCATAGTCATATAAGTTTTTAATTATCTAGGTCATACTGTTTTAATTATCTTGGTCATATACTGTTTTAATTATTTTGGTCATAAAGATGTAATTATCATGGTCATATAAGGTTTTAATTATCTTAGTGATACTGTTTTTATTATCTTGGTCATATACTGTTTTAATTATTTTGGTCATAAAGATGTAATTATCATGGTCATATAAGGTTTTAATTATCTAGGTCATACCGTTTTAATTATCTTGGTCACACTCTTTTAATTATCTTGGTCATACTGTTTTAATTATCTTGATAATATAATGTTTTAATTATCATGGTCATACTGTTTTAATTATCTTGGTCATACTGTTTTAATTATCTTGGTCATACTGTTTTAATTATCTTGATAATATAATTTTTTTATTATTTTGGTCATTTACTGTTTGAATTATCTTGGTCATACTGTTTTAATTATCTTGGTCATACTGTTTTCATTATATTGGTCATATACTGTTTTAATTATCTTGGTCCAACTATTTTAATTATCTTGGTCATACTGTTTTAATTTTCTTGGTCATACTGTTTTAATTACTTGGTCATATACTGTTTTAATTATCTTAGTGATACTGTTTTCATTATCTTGGTCATATACTGTTTTAATTATCTTGGTCATATACTGTTTTAATTATCTTGGTCGTACAGATGTAATTATCATAGTCATATAAGTTTTTAATTATCTAGGTCATACTGTTTTAATTGTCTTGGTCATATACTGTTTTAATTATTTTGGTCATAAAGATGTAATTATCATGGTCATATACGGTTTTAATTATCTAGGTCATATTCTGTTTTAATTATCATGATCATACTGTTTTAATTATCTTGGCCATATACTGTTTTAATTATCTTGGTCATACTGTTTTCATTATCTTGGTCATATACTGTTTTCATTA
Source organism: Brachymystax lenok tsinlingensis (assembly GCA_030435695.1). Classification (NCBI taxonomy): domain Eukaryota; kingdom Metazoa; phylum Chordata; class Actinopteri; order Salmoniformes; family Salmonidae; genus Brachymystax; species Brachymystax lenok. Next base: position 2,254,631 of record CM059780.1, read on the forward strand.
TCTTGTTCATACTGTTTTCATTATCTTCGCCATATACTGTTTTAATTATCTTGGTCATACTGTTTTCATTATCTTGGCCATACTGTTTTAATATTCATGGTCATACTGTTTTAATTATTATGGTCACATACTGTTTTAATTATTATGGTCATATGCTGTTTTAATTATCATTGTCAAACTATTTTAATTGTTGTGGTCATACGGTTTTAATTATCATGGTAAAATAGTATTTTAATTATCTTAGTCAAACTGTTTTAATTATCTTGGTCATATACTGTTTTAATTATCTAGGTCGAACTGTTTTAATTATCTTGGTCATATACTGTTTTAATTATCTTGGTCATATAAGGTTTTATTTATCTAGGTCATACGTTTTTAATTATTATGGTCATATACAGTTTTAATTATCTTGGTCATATAAGGTTTTATTAATCTAGGTCATACGGTTATAATTATTATGGTCATATGCTGTTTTAATTATCTAGGTCGAACTGTTTTAATTATCTTGGTCATATACTGTTTTAATTATCTTGGTCATATAAGGTTTTATTAATCTAGGTCATACGATTTAAATTATTATGGTCATATACTGTTTTAATTATCTTGGTCATATAAGGTTTTAATTATTATGGTCATATACTGTTTTAATTATCTAGGTCATACTGTTTTAATTATCTTGGTCATATGAGGTTTTAATTATCTTGGTCATATACTGTTTTAATTATCATGGGCATACTGTTTTAATTATCTTGACCATATACTGTTTTAATTATTATGGTCATACTGTTTTCATTATCTTGGTCATATACTGTTTTAATTATCTTGGTCATACTGTTTTAATTATCTTGGTCATACTGTTTTAATTATTATGGTCATAGATGGTCTTTTTAAAAGTTATATATTTATTATATTCCCTGTCCACGTCACTGTGAATCTGGGGCTCCATTTCACATTCCTATCTCCCTAGAACTATATAACCCATTCCTATCTCCCTATGGTACCACTGTCAGCAGTAGAACTATATAACCCATTCCTATCTCCCTATGGTTCCACTGTCAGCAATAGAACTATATAACCCATTCCTATCTCCCTATGGTTCCACTGTTAGCAGTAGAACTATATAACCCATTCCTATCTCCCTATGGTTCCACTGTCAGCAGTAGAACTATATAACCCATTCCTATCTCCCTATGGTTCCACTGTCAGCAGTAGAACTATATAACCCATTCCTATCTCCCTATGGTTCCACTGTCAGCAGTAGAACTATATAACCCATTCCTATCTCCCTATGGTACCACTGTCAGCAGTAGAACTATATAACCCATTCCTATCTCCCTATGGTTCCACTGTCAGCAGTAGAACTATATAACCCATTCCTATCTCCCTATGGTACCACTGTCAGCAGTAGAACTATATAACCCATTCCTATCTCCCTATGGTTCCACTGTCAGCAGTAGAACTATATAACCCATTCCTATCTCCCTATGGTTCCACTGTCAGCAGTAGAACTATATAACCCATTCCTATCTCCCTATGGTACCACTGTCAGCAGTAGAACTATATAACCCATTCCTATCTCCCTATGGTACCACTGTCAGCAGTAGAACTATATAACCCATTCCTATCTCCCTATGGTTCCACTGTCAGCAGTAGAACTATATAACCCATTCCTATCTCCCTATGGTTCCACTGTCAGCAGTAGAACTATATAACCCATTCCTATCTCCCTATGGTTCCACTGTCAGCAGTAGAACTATATAACCCATTACTATCTCCCTATGGTACCATAGAGAGAAGGAGATTAAGGCTAGTAGGGGGAGACTAAGTGTTCCTGTGTGAAGGGAGGGGTGGATACAAGCCTGATATTATTACATAAAGGACCCGGGACTGTAGATGCTGAATATCTGCTGTTGTCCTCAGTTAGCGTTTGTTTCCTGGTCTGCGTCAGTAAGTGAGTACCCACTGGGCACAAACGTTGAATCAACGTGGAGAACTGATTGGATTTGTCGAAAGTCATCAACGTAAAGGAATTTCTGGAATTTGTAAATTTTATATTTTCACCCAACTTTTACACCAATGGGCTCTTTATATTTCTGTTGATTTCACTTTAAATTCTCGTTAGTGAATTAACGTCTGTGTCCAGTGGTTTCGCCTTGTCTGATCCAGAACAGCCCATATGGCGGGAACTTGTTTCTGCGTGAGGCGTCTTTTACAACCCCTGGACAGGACGCTAGTCGACCACAGGGCTGACAGTGGGAATGCGTGTTAACTAATGTCTGTTTTTTTTCCCCCCACCAGGTAAAAACTACTGCGCTGTGAACAACGGAGGATGCACCCACCTATGTTTGGCCACGCCCAGAGGTCGCTCCTGTCTGTGTCCCAACAATGCACTGGGCGTCAGCTGTGTGGAGAGCGAGGGGGCAGGTTTTGAGGTAGAGAAGAAGGGGGCGGGCGGGCAGGTATTGAGATGATGAGACAGACAGGGCGCTCAGAAATACTGGCTACATCATGTGTATTTTATCTTATCTTTAACTCTGCATTGCTGGAAAAGAACCTTTAAGAAAGCATTTCACTGTTGTTCTACACCTGTTGTTTACCAAGCATGTGACAAGTCAAATTGGACTTGATTTGATTCCAGGCTGACTACATTGTAGACGCCAGATCTCACAACACCTGGATGTGTGTGTAATTAACATACAGTTTATCTGTTAACCACATCATTTGATATATCAACCAACCAATCAATCAATCAATCGATCAATAACATTTACTTTATAAAGCCCTTTATGTACCAGCAATCTGATGTAATATAGCAAACTGGTGGCTGCCTGCGCAGTCCGTGATGTAGTATGCAACCGTTGGTTGATACAATGCAACAAAGAATACAATGTAGTCGGCCCGAGAACGTAACCATAGATAGATAGCCTAACGTCTTCTCCGGTGCCCTGAGCAGCTGCATGCTCCTTTGTCTCTAACGCAGAAATTTAAACCATAGAACGGGCCTCACCATTCATGTCAACGATGTCATAATGGGGTGGGCTGGCAGCCATGTGAAGCCATGCGAATGTACCCAAAAGTCTATCAGTCAAATTACCAGGGTTAGAAGTACCAAGCCCTTTCTATAGATTATATTTCTACCAATCTCTAGACTGTAGCTGTTCTGAACATCGCCACTGAAACATTTTTATCTTTTTATCTCACTGAATTTTTATCCCAGGCAGGTTTTTTTATTTCGATTTGATCTTAATCCCGTTATAAAGTCACGTACATTTTTTATTTAGAATTGTAAATAAATACTTTTTTAAAGTATAAATACATTGTTCTATGGAGCTGTTACAGTATTTCAAGGAAAATCAATGTGAAGTTTTTTTGTGTTAGTATTATTATATCAAGCCAACTGTTGGGCAAAATAAATCTCAGCTTGTTACGATTCCTTGCTCCTTGCTCTGTGAAATGTGTGGCATCAGATCACCCCCACATCCCCCATTTAAACACCGTACGGAAGTATGTCACAGAGGCTACTGTATTCGCTGCTGGACTGTCAGAGAGGAGTTTACTGTACATCCTGTGCAGCTATCCAATAAAAACAAATGATTTTTTGGTTTTTTTACAGATGTGTGAGATGTTTTTGTTTTGTGGTACAAAAAGCTACATAACCTACAAAGACTTTTAAATACAAAGACATCCCATACATACAGTACATCTAGATACATAACCTACAAAGACTTTTAAATACAAAGACATCCCATACATACAGTACATCTAGATACATAACCTACAAAGACTTTTAAATACAAAGACATCCCATACATACAGTACATCTAGATACATAACCTACAAAGACTTTTAAATACAAAGACATCCCATACATACAGTACATCTAGATACATAACCAACAAAGACTTTTAAATACAAAGACATCCCATACATACAGTACATCTAGATACATAACCTACAAAGACTTTTAAATACAAAGACATCCCATACATACAGTACATCTAGATACATAACCTACAAAGACTTTTAAATACAAAGTCATCCCATACATACAGTACATCTAGATACATAACCTACAAAGACTTTTAAATACAAAGACATCCCATACATACAGTACATCTAGATACATAACCAACAAAGACTTTTAAATACAAAGACATCCCATACATACAGTACATCTAGATACATAACCTACAAAGACTTTTAAATACAAAGACATCCCATACATACAGTACATCTAGATGTTCACAGCGGTGTGAAATAAAACGTGTTCTTTCTTCAAGGGCTCCTTCTTGTACGTGGAGTTATGGTGCCCCCTGGCGTCAGCAGGATAGAATCATGTTTTACAATGGCCAACGTGTGTTCCGCTATAATACACCATTAGATGACGGTGTTGACTTAGTTTCCAATGCTGCCTGCGATTCATCTATCGATGTAAACGTTGCCATGTTATCGAGTGTTACTGAACTGATGTTACAGAGGTTACCATAATATCATTTTCGAAAGATAAATATCCCAAATTCATACCAGTAGATAATACATCGATATTATCTATTCTCACAGAAATGTTGATACAATTTAAAGTATTCACGTTATGTGTAGTGTAGGCTACGCATTTATGGAAATTGAAATGAGATGACATATGCCTATATCAGAAATAAGAACGTCATTTAGCCTATATGCCGCCTAGAACGAACAACTAGAACAGTTAGTCCATCATCTCGTCCATTAGTCCATCATCTGGTGGAAAGAAAACTGAACCAGGTTTTCCTCTATGATTTTGCCTGTGCTTAACTCCATTCCGTTTCTTTTTTTATCCTAAAAACTTCCCCGTCATTAGAGATTGCAAGCATACCCATAACATGATGCAGACACCACTATGTTTAAAAATATGAAGAGTAGTACTCAGTAATGGGATGTATGGGATTTGCCCCAAACATAACACTTTGTATTCAGGACAAACAGTGAATTGCTTTGTCACATTCTTTGCAGTATTACTTTAGTGCCTTGTTGCAAACAGGATGCATGTTTTGGAATATTTTATTCTGTACAGGCTTCCTTCTTTTCACTCTGTCATTTAGGTTAGTATTGTGGAGTAACTACAATGTTGTTGATCCATCCTCAGTTTTCTCCTATCACAGCCTCATGGTGAAATGTCTGAGCGGTTTCCTTCCTCTCCGGCAACTGAGTTAGGAAGGACCCCTGTATCTTTGTAGTGACTGGGTGTATTGATACACCATCCAAAGTGTAATTAATAACTTCACCATGCTCAAAGGGATATTTAATGTCTGCTTTTATTTACCCATCTACCAATAGGTGCCCTTTTTTGCGAGGCATTAGAAAACCTCCCTGGTCTTTGTGGTTGAATCTGTGTTTGAAATTCACTGCTCGACTGAGGGACCTAACAGATAATGGTATGTGTGGGGTACATAGATGAGGTATTAATTCAAAAATCATGTTAAACACTATTATTACACACAGAGTGAGTCCGTGCAACTTATTATGTGACTTGTTAAACAAAGTTTTACTTCTTAACTCCTAGGCCAGTGGTACAAAATCTCAATTGAATCCATTTTAAAATTGGGTTGTAACAAAACGTGGAAAAAGTCAATGGGGTGAATACTTTGTGACAGAATTGCAAAGAAAAAGCCACTTCTCAGACTGGCCAATGAAAAGAACAGATTAAGATGGGCAAAAGAACACAGACACTGGACAGAGGAACTCTGCCTAGAAGGCCAGCATCCCGGAGTCGCCTCTTCACTGCTGACGTTGAGACTGGTGTTTTGCAGGTACTATTTAATGAAGCTGCCAGCTAATGTACTTGTCCTCTTGCTCAGTTGTGCACCGGGGCCTCCCACTCCTCTTTCTATTCTGGTTAGAGCCAGTTTGCGCTGTTCTGTGAAGGGAGTAGTACACAGCGTTGTACGAGATCTTCAGTTTCTTGGCAGTTTCTCACATGGAATAGCCTTCATTTCTCAGAACAAGAATAGACTGACGAGTTTCAGAAGAAAGTTTTTTGTTTCTGGCCATTTTGGGCCTGTAATCGAACCCACAAATGCTGATGCTCCAGATACTCAACTAGACTAAAGAAGGACAGTTTTATTGCTTCTTTAATTCTTTTCAGCTGTGCTAACATAATTGCAAAAGGGTTTTCTAATGATCAATTAGCCTTTTAAAATGATAACTTGGATTAGCTAACACAACGTGCCATTGGAACACAGGAGTGATGGTTGCTGATAATGGGCCTCTGTACGCCTGTGTAGATATTCCATAAAAATCAGCCGTTTCCAGGTACGATAGTCATTTACAACATTAACAATGTCTACACTGTATTTCTGATCAATTTTTATATTATTTTAATTGGCCAAAAATGTGCTTTTCTTCAAAAACAAGGACATTTCTATGTGACCCCAAACTTTTGAACGGTAGCGTGTATATGTATATATAGAAACATTGAAATCAGAAGAATTGAATTAATATAGAAATATAGAAATATTACTATACCACTATAATGTCTACTCCGTACTCTGACATTACTATACCACTATAATGTCTACTCCGTACTCTGACATTACTATACCACTATAATGTCTACTCCGTACTCTGATATTACTATACCACTATAATGTCTACTCCGTACTCTGACATTACTATACCACTATAATGTCTACTCCGGACTCTGACATTACTATACCACTATAATGTCTACTCCGTACTCTGACATTACTATACCACTATAATGTCTACTCCGTACTCTGACATTACTATACCACTATAATGTCTACTCCGTACTCTGACATTACTATACCACTATAATGTCTACTCCGGACTCTGACATTACTATACCACTATAATGTCTACTCCGGACTCTGACATTACTATACCACTATAATGTCTACTCCGGACTCTGACATTACTATACCACTATAATGTCTACTCCGTACTCTGATATTACTATACCACTATAATGTCTACTCCGGACTCTGACATTACTATACCACTATAATGTCTACTCCGTACTCTGATATTACTATACCACTATAATGTCTACTCCGGACTCTGACATTGCTCTTCCTAATATTTCTATGTTTCTTTTTTATTTATTTTTTATTTTTAGATTTGTATGTATTGTTAGATATTACTGGACTGTTGGAGCTAGGAACACAAGCATTTCACTACACCCGCAATAACTTCTGCTAAATATGTGTATGCGGGCAATATCAGTGGCCTGCAGTGGGAGAAGACCGAGCAAGATGGATTTCGGCCCGACATTCTGCAAATTTTGATGTCCATACAATTTTCTGTTTACAAAACTAGAATCTGTAAAAAACAGAGTGCACTGCGGTTTGTAGACTTGACTCTTTGCCAAAGTATAATTGTTTGTTGTTGCGTTGTTCAGGAGTGCAAAGGGTGAGTTGGGTTATTGCACACGCGCACTACAGGCGCACCACAGAGTAGGCGTTTCCCTAAAGGAAATATGCAAATAAATGCTAGAACGTGCCAATAGGATCCCACTATTCCGTGCCTCCGCCCACAGCCTTGCCTGGCATCCTGTGTTACATCTCAACACCTGATAAACCAACATCCCTGTAAAGGCCTAGAAAAGAGCTCAGTCTTCCATTGCACCGTGTATTTTTTTTTTTGTAGTAGGGCATTTATTTTCGGTCAATTCAGGTCAAAATCCTGCCTCTAGTATAAACACTTGCGCTTCAAAACAATTCCAATTTTCTCTCCCCTGCGTCCGTGGAAAACGGGCTGCTCGTGCGTGGTGCCCCTTTTGTACCGTCATCGTGCGCGTGCACTAGAGAGCGAGAGAGACTCCGCCCACAGAGAGAGGAGGGGAGGGGGGCGGGGGGGACACACACCGATGACGTCAGGTGATTGACGGGCGAGTCAGAGCGTGTCCGTAAAGAACGCGTTTGATTGATTGGGGAAAAGGGGGGCGGGTTTTAGTCCTCTTATTTTTTATCCAATGGCGACTAAGAGCAAAGATCCGTGGCGGGTTCGTCGTCCTCCGGTTTTGTCCAGTCGGTATCTCGACGGCGGAAAGCCAGCCTGCATAACAACTCCTAGGAACGGGTATGTGACATATAGCTAGCTAACGTGACTTGTCATTTATTTTTTGTTTATAGCTGCTTGTAAAAAAAGTGAAAGAGTGAATCGTATGACGCTTCATAACGGCTTTGGTGTCGCAGACGCGTCGTTGGAAATGCGGGACAGTTCTGACAGGTCGAGGTAGCGATGCAGTGTCTCCTCAGGTAACCGAGACAGACTATTATGGCTTGGAAAATGGTCCTTGCGGCTTCCCCCCCCCAACACCGGAGCCCGTAGGTCTACTTTGTAGCCATCCCATGTCAAACAGTAAGCACTGTCCACGGTGTTTAATATTGAAATGTGCCGTTGCTGCTTGCCAGACACAAGAAGTTAGCGTAGCTAGCTATGTCGCTAGTGTGCTATCTAAGGCTAGCAACTACTGACAGCTACTAGGCAGCGGGTTGTCACACCATGCAAGTCGGTTGTGATGTATGCCGCGTTCAAAACAACTGGCAACTGACACATCTCCTGCTTCACTGCGTTCACAGCAACTGGCAACTGACACATCTCCTGCTTCACTGCGTTCAAAACAACTGGCAACTGACACATCTCCTGCTTCACTGCGTTCACAGCAACTGGCAACTGACACATCTCCTGCTTCACCGCGTTCAAAACAACTGGCAACTGACACATCTCCTGCTTCACCGCGTTCAAAACAACTGGCAACTGACACATCTCCTGCTTCACTGCGTTCAAAACAACTGGCAACTGACACATCTCCTGCTTCACTGCGTTCAAAACAACTGGCAACTGACACATCTCCTGCTTCACTGCGTTCAAAACAACTGGCAACTGACACATCTCCTGCTTCACTGCGTTCAAAGCAACGGACACATCTCCGGCTTCACTGCGTTCAAAACAACTGGCAACTGACACATCTCCTGCTTCACTGCGTTCACAACAACTGACATCTCCTGCTTCACTGCGTTCAAAACAACTGGCAACTGACACATCTCCTGCTTCACCGCGTTCAAAACAACTGGCAACTGACACATCTCCTGCTTCACTGCGTTCACAGCAACTGACACATCTCCGGCTTCACTGCGTTCAAAGCAACTGGGAACTCTGACTTCTGACTGTTCACCGACGTCATGATTTGACCTCGTATTTCTCAGAGTTCACAGATGTGTTGAACGCATCAGGAGCCTTTGCCCGAGTCCCCAAGAGAGCCTGTGATGCCACTTCAGCTTTTGGACATTAAATGGATACTTTGCCAAAATCTCAATGTGGCCCTTTTATCTAAGTTACTTCCCCAGAGTCAGATGAACTCTGTGGATACCATTTTTATGTCTCTGTGTCCAGTATGAAATAGGAGGTCGTTTTGGGACCCTTTGCTAACTAGCGTTATCACAATGACTGGAAGTCTATGGGATCTAGTTTCAGACCCGTATGCGGAGGGATCTAGTTTCAGACCCGTATGCGGAGGGATCTAGTTTCAGACCCGTATGCGGAGGGATCTAGTTTCAGGCATATTTTTAACGCCTGCTATGTTAATACGTTAGTTATGATGTGAGAAGATTGGAAATTATTTAAAAGAAATTAAAACAATTATTGACTTAATATTAGTTTAAATATATAGCTAGCTAGCAGATTACCAACTACAGTCTTTTTTATGTACAGACACCCAAAAAGATGATGATGTTTGCTAAAGTGTCAATACTTTGTTTTATTATGATGTTTTCTGCAGGAACCAACAAACAGAAGCAACACTGACAGGTTCCAACCAGCTGATCTAGCTGCAGCCAGACAGCATGGATTCTGTGTGACTCACTAGGATAAACTGACTGTTGAACAGAGCTGAGCTGCCCCCTGGTCCTGGTTAACATTTGACTACCTCCAATGAGGAGTGACTCACTGTCCTCCAACCGCATGTTGTTCTGCTGCCTGGAGTAGACCTACAGCCCGAGGACATGGCCAATCCACACCTGGCTAACCTGGCCTTTGCCTGGGAGAGGTACATGGACTGTCGAGTACAAGGAGCAGAACTACAGGTAGGTCCAACAGCTAGCCAGTAGCAAGCCACAGCATAGCTCTGGTCCAGGGCATTACGAAGCCAACGACCTGGACCAGAGCTGTCCACAACTCATATGACACCTTATACAAGATACTTTTTTTTTGTGTGTGATAAAACTGTCATTCACGTTACAGCTGTTGCCAGCCTAGTCGTTTTTGTTTGTATGACTTTTTAAAGTAGGTTTCTGTCAATGAATAGCACGTTAAATAGACTACTGTAGATGTGGAAAATCCCTACTGCAGTATACTAGCCTAATATAGAGGCATCGGCTGCAATACACATGGGATACCAGTAGTATAATGGCTTAATGGGATGTTTGCTGCTATTCATTATACCACTGGTAATTACCTAACTGGGTTCCGGTAAGGCACATGGTCTACTTTGTAGATTTTTCCCGGTAGGAGATTAGACCGACTCAGGAGTATAAGAATGGTGATCGTTCATCACAGGATTTAAGCTGATTGAGGAAAACATTTGTGGGGAAACATCTGTTTCTGCTTGCCGTAGGTTCTCGGCCCGCCGGCTTGCCGTAGGTTCTCGGCCCGTCGGAAACACGAGTTGATAACAGGCCTGGTGGTTCAGTCTGTCTAGTTTTTATTCTTTATTTTACCTTTATTTAACTAGGCAAGTCAGTTAAGAACAGATTCTTATTTACAATGACTGCGTACCGGGGAACAGTGGGTTAACTGCCTTGTTCAGGGGGCAGAACGACTAATTTTTACCTTGTCAGCTCGGGGATTGGATCCAGCAACCTTTTGGTTCCTGGCCCAACCCTCTAACCACTAGACTACCTGCTGCCCCTAGCCCTTATGGCAAAGAGGGCTATAGACTAGTGCAGCCTGTGTGCCAGGTCTCTGTGCCACGTCATCAGTGGTATACAGACTAGTTTAGAGGACTATAGGCTGCACTAGTCTATGTGCCAGGTCTCTGTGCCACGTCATCAGCGGTATACAGACTTCTGGACACGTTTCTATTTTGGCTACTTGAAGTCTGGATTTACTTGTGATGTAGCTGTGGTCTGGTGTGGATGCCAAGGGGTAGTTCACTAAAACCTCAATCATGTCTGTCCAAATGGGAACAGAGTAGGTCAGAGGCTCATGAAAAGGCTGTGTGTGTGTGTGTGTGTGTGTGTTGACAGGTCTGTTTTAATCTTGTGCTGAGCGATTTAACCGAAATGTTATTTTTTTCTGGTTATTAAACAACTAGTTGACCGTTAGTTCTTGACTTGATTTGTAATTGAACCATGTGGGACGCTGGGCTGAAGGGAGTTGTAGTTTTCATTAAGCAAAATAATATTCGACCTAGTTCAAGCAGAAATGTGGTAATTAACTACAATGACCATAATCCATTGCGACCTGTTCTTTCTGGTTTGGACAGTGATGGATACACTTTCACACCTGCTAATTTAGGTTAGATACACACAGAGTGCATATACCTCATGAGAGAAGAATGTACACAACACAACAAGAGGGAGGGATAGACAGTTGGTGAAATTATGCCTTATCTACTTTGAAGAACTAGTACAATGATTTAGTCAGACAGTTCTGCAGCATACTTAGGCAGACCACAGACAGCACAGTATGTAGGGGACCACAGACAGGGGACCACAGACAGTACAGTATGTAGAGGACAGCGTTGTCTGGCTGCTACTGCCTGAGCAGAGATGAGATGATGAAAAATAAGTCAATATTGTATTATTTCATAGTAATTTTTCCATTGATGTCTACCCCATGTGGACCTAACAGTTTGTTTTGGCAGTTGAATGTTCACAATTGTTGGTCATGGAAATGTGGTTAAAAGTCATGGATAGTTCATGGAAAAGTCATTCAATTCCATCTTTCAAAATGTGTTTGAACCCTGGTTTTAAGACGGACGGAGTAACTAAGTTACAGCGTGGCGGGAGACGGACGGAGTAACTAAGTTACAGCGTAGCGGGAGACGGACGGAGTAACTAAGTTACAGCGTAGCGGGAGACGGACGGAGTAACTGTAAGATACAGCGTAGTTGATGAGGCGGGTGTGAGTGTAAACCACAGCTTGCCTGCTGGGTGTCTTGTCTGGCCAAGCATACGAAACACAGGGCTTTTTCTCAGTTACTAGACTGAGCCCAGCCTGAAGGCGCTGAGTGGGGAAAAAAAAGACGGAGCAGTCTGTTTGGAGGAAGATGTGTTTTTAGTTCTGACCTCTCCCAGGCCACGTCTATCTCCTGTGAACCAACTATTCCTCCCCCTCTCTTTCTGGTACCTCTCCCCCAATGACCGCCAGCCTTCAGCAGAGGGATCACCAGACTCAGATTAGTTTGCTCAACCACCAGAGTGTAAAGCCTGGGATTGGGACTGCAGACCCAACTGATCTAGGATCAGGTCCCCTGTTGTCCATTTTAATCCTATTCATTATGATCAGAAGGAAAAAAGCTGACCCTAGATCACGAATGCCTTATGAATCCGGGCCCTATCCTGGATATTCACAGCGTTGCGTAGTCAGTGGACTCGTAGCACTCTGCTCTGAGTCATACGGAGGCTTAATAATGCTTTTGTCAAGGGGAAGTCACAAGATCACTTATTTCTATGGAGATATACTGGGTCTTTTTAACAGTGACCTAGTTACTGTAGGCTTCAGGCTTTAGAAAGGAGATGAGTCCTCCATAGAAATACAAGCTATTTGTATGGTGTCCTCTGCTCCTTGTGTAAAAGCATTGATATATCACTTAGACTAGTAGCTGAAGTTTCGTTCTGTTCAAACTAAGTCTTTCCAGTGCCATGGTCCTCTGTTCTGTTCAAACTAAGTCTTTCCAGTGCCATGGTCCTCACTCCTCTGACTATGAGTGGTTAGTGGTGTGTTGCCCAACAGGTCTGGCATAATTCTGGGGTTTGAAAACTGGAGAGGATTTTCTTTCTCTTCATTGGATATTAAAGCTAATTTACCTTTTTGGTGCAAGTTGTCCTCTCTCTCGTCTCTCCCTCCGTGACTGCTCCTCTCTCCCTCTGTGACTGCTCCTCTCTCGTTTCTCTCCCTCCGTGACTGCTCCTCTCTCGTTTCTCTCCCTCCGTGACTGCTCCTCTCTCGTGTCTCTCCCTCCGTGACTGCTCCTCTCTCTGAGGAGAGGAGAGAAGAGGAGCAGTCACGGAGGGAGAGAGAAGTGACAAGATGGCGCCGGCAGACACGGTTGCCCTGTTTCTAGCTCCTAGCCAACTTTGCTGCATGTTGTTTCTGTGTGTTATTTCTTACATTATGTCCTCAGAACATTTCTAGTATTATTACCTACAGCTGGAAAGAACTTTCGGACATTAGATTGGCGGTCACTCACCAGAAATGTGACTTCCCTGAACTGGTTCCTTTGTTTGTACTTCCTGAGGCAGCCCCGTTCATCCCAGGTGCTACACCATAAAGTCGACGCCGGAGATGAGAAGTGAGTTTGTAGTCAGGCTCAGGCAGCGAGCAAACCGTCCACCACGTCCGAGTATATCCCTCGCTAACGTTCAGTCCCTGGACAATAAAGTAGACGAGCTCAGGGTGAGGATCTCCTTCCCAGAGAGACTTCAGGGACCGTAACATACTCTGTTATACGGAATCATGGCTCTCTCCAGATATATTGTCTAGGGTTGGAAATTGCCAGAGACCTCACAATACGAGATCACATTGTTTAGGTGGCGATACACCCGTGGTAAGAACTGTTCAACGTTGGTCTGACCAATCAGAGTCTATGCTCCAAGACTGTTTTGATCACTTGGATTGAGAAATGTTTCAGGTCGCCTCTGGGAATTGTATCAATATATACACTGACTTGTGACAGGGTTCACCAGGAAGTGCATGGAAGATGTTGTACCCTACTGTGACCATAAGGACTTGTCCAAACCAGAAACCGTGGATCGATGGCAGCATTTGTGCAAAGCTGAATGTGCGAACCACCACATTTAACCACGGCAAGGTGACTGGGAACATGGACGTGCACAAACAGACCAACGGTCAAGCATGGGGGTGGTAGTGTGATGGTTTGGGGATGCTTTGCTGCCTCAGGACCTGGACGAATTGCCTTCATAGAGCAGAATTCATGGTTCCTTCTATATCAGAGAATTCGGCAAGAGAATGTCAGGCCGTCTGTCCGTGAGCTGGAGCTGAAGCTGAAGCTGGGTCATGCAGCAAGACAATGATCCAAAACACACAATCAAGTCTACATGAAAATGGTTACAAAAGCAACTAATTGGAAGTTTTGAAATGGCCTAGTCAAAGTCCAGACCAAATCCCAGTTGAGATATCGGTGCACGACTTGAAACGAGCAGTTCATGCTTGAAATGAAAAACTTTTTCACATAACTTTGTTTATGAAATAAGTATGTCTGTGTTATGTTTTCACTCAGGTTCCCTTTATCTAATATTAGGTTTGGAGATTTGATAACATTCAGTATAAAAAAAAATATATGCAGAAGTAGAGAACATTTGAAAGGCAGCAAATACTTATTCACAGCAGTGTGTGTATACACTGCATTCTGAATGTATTCAGACCCCTTGATTCTTCCCACATTTTGTTAGCTTAAAGCCTCCTTCTAAAATGGGTTAAATGCATGTTTTTCCCTCATCAATCTAGACACAATACCCCATAATGACATCACAATACCCCATAATGACATCACAATACCCCATAATGACAAAGCAAAAACAGTTTTTTAGAAATGTATTACAAATACCTTATTTACATAAGTATTCAGACCCTTTGCTATGAGACTAGAAATTGAGCTCAGGCGCGTCCTGTTTCCATTGATCATCCTTGAGATGTTTCTACAACTTGATTGGAGTCCACCTGTGGTAAATTCAATTGATTGGACATGATTTGGAAAGGTACATACCTGTCTATATAAAGGTCCCACAGTTGACAGTGCATGTCAGAGTAAAAACCAAGTCATGAGGTCGAAGGAATTGTCCGTAGAGATCCGAGACAGGATTGTGTCGAGGCACAGATCTGGGGAAGGGTACCAAAACATTTCTGCAGCATTGAAGGTCCCCAAGAACACAGTGGCCTCCATCATCCTTAAATGGAAGAAGTTTGGCAACACCAAGACTCTTCCTAGAGATGGCCGCCCGGCCAAACTGAGCAATCGGGGGAGAAGGGCCTTGGTCTGGGAGGAGAGCAAGAACCTGATGGTCACTCTGACAGAGCTCTAGAGTTCCTCTGTGGAGATGGGAGAACCTTCCAGAAGGACAACCATCTCTGCAGCACTCCACCAATCAGGCCTTTTATGGTAGAGTGGCCAGACGGAAGCCACTCTTCAGTAAAAGGCACACGACCGCCAGCTTGGAGTTTGCCAAAAGGCACCTTAAGACTCTCAAACCATGAGAAACAAGATTCTCTGGTCTGATGAAACCAAGATTGAATTCTTTGGCCTGAATGCCAAGCGTCACGTCTAGAGGAAACATGGCACCATCCATACGGTGAAGCATGGTGGTGGCAGCATCATGCTGTGGGGATGTTTTTCAGCGGCAGGGCCCGGGAGACTAGTCAGGATCGAGGGAAAGATGAGCGGAGAAAAGTACAGAGAGATCCTTGATGAAAACCTGCTCCAGAGCGCTCAGGACCTCAAACTGGGGCGAAGGTTCACCTTCCGACAGGTCAACGACCATAAGCACACAGCCAAGACAACGCAGGAGTGGCTTTGGGACAAGTCTCTGAATGTCCTTGAGTGGCCCAGCCAGAGCCCAGACTTGAAAGCGATCAACCATCTCTGGAGAGACCTGAAAATAGCTGTGCAGCGACGCTCCCCATCCAACCTGACAGAGCTTGAGAGGAGAAGAATGGGAGAAACTCCTCAAATACAGGTGTGCCAAGCTTGTAGCATCAATCCCAAGAAGACATGAGGCTGTAATCGCTGCCAAAGGTGCTTCAACAAAGTACTGAGTAAAGAGTCTGAATACTTATGTGATATTTCATTATTTATTTGTAAATTAGCAAACATTTCTGAAAACCAGTTTTTGCTTTGTCATTATGGGGTATTGTGTGTAGATCGGGGGGGATGATTTAATCAATGTTAGAATAAGGCTGTAACGTAACAAAATGTGGAAAATGTCAAGGGGTCTGAATACTTTCCGAATGCCCTGTACTTATACAGCATATTTATATTCAGGACTGACGTTGCTCATTCTGATGTCATTTCTTGTTCTTTAAAAAAAAATAACTCTTGAGAATGATGTATTGCTAGATACTGGTGCGTTGTCCGTGTTAGAAACATAACAGCTGCAAAACTATGCATGCGACCAATAAACTTTTTTTGGATTTGAATTGAGGACAACATGCATTTTAAAGCAAATTAGCTTCAATATCAGTCAGTGTCTTTGTGAAATTGGGGGTCAGTCAGGTGTTTTCAGGGCCGCTCCAGTATGACAGGGTTCAGAATGACCACTACTACTCATGTCCCCAATTGCCATGGAGATCCCCAAGCCCCCCCATGTACTGCAGAGTATCAGCTGCTGCCTCGGTCTGTTCTCTCTTCTGAGTTATCATCGTGGCTTTGTTTTATGACAGGGTGGGTACCATCATCTGTGTGCTTCTCTCACTGTGTGTAATGACAGTGTTTGTAGCGTCTTCCTCTCTGGGTATAATTCATCTTGTTTCATCCCTGCTGCAGCTCTCGCTCCTCCTCCTCCTCCTCCTCTCCCTCTCCTCCTCTGATAACAAACAGCTCTCTCCTCCTCCTCTGATAACAAACAGCTCTCTCCCTCTCCTCCTCTGATAACAGCTCTCTCCTCTGATAACAAACAGCTCTCTCCCTCTCCTCTGATAACAAACAGCTCTCTCCTGACATATCCTCTACTCGATCTCTCACCTGATAGCGAGCAGAGCTGTGCTGGTCGCATCATGTCTCTATGTCTCTGCCTCGGTGGATCTTTGTAACATAACGGCTGTGCTGAATCAACATGCTTCAGTCCCTGTCTAGTTATCATGGAGGCTGTCTCTGTCCTGTGAGGGGTTCCCTGGTGTATTTAAGTAGAGACCCTCCCTATTGGCCTGGTGCCTGTACTGCAGAGGTCTACGATTGATTGTGTGTGTACTCGACGACCCTGCAATTGTCTTCTCTCTCTGTTGTCTGATGTCAGGGCTTTTCCGTAGTTACCCAGCGGCGTGATGGAGACACACGGTGACAGGTCGGTCCACCCACACAGACCCTGTATCTGTCTCAAATCAAATGTTCTTTGCCACATGCTTCATAAACCAGCCCGGTGTAGACTAACAGTGAAATGCTTACTTACGGACCTTCACAACAATGCAGAGAGAAAAACATTAGAAAAATAAGAACACTAGGAATAAATCCACAATGAGCAATGATACCTTGACTATATACAGGGAGTACCAGGTAATAACATGGCTATATACAGGGAGTACCCGGGTAATAACATGGCTGTATACAGGGAGTACCGGGTAATAACATGGCTGTATACAGGGAGTACCAGGTAATAACATGGCTATATACAGGGAGTACCCGGGTAATAACGTGGCTGTATACAGGGAGTACCCGGGTAATAACGTGGCTGTATACAGGGAGTACCCGGGTAATAACGTGGCTGTATACAGGGAGTACCCGGGTAATAACGTGGCTGTATACAGGGAGTACCCGGGTAATAACGTGGCTGTATACAGGGTGAATGTTGACCTGTTTAAAGGTCTTGCTCTCCGTAGTCGATGTGAGTTTGATCACACAGTCGTTTGTCTGTGGCCCTTTCTGTCTGTGTCAACCTCTGTCTGTCTCTGGTCCCTGTTCTCAGCTGAAAGCTAGTTTATGTTCTGTCTGTCTCTGGTCCCTGTTCTCAGCTGAAAGCTAGTTTATGTTCTGTCGGTCTCTGGTCCCTGTTCTCAGCTGAAAGATAGTTTATGTTCTGTCTGTGCCATTCGTACTATGCAGTTTAGGATGTCCGTGACCTTACAGGCTACATCTTCTCCCACATGATCATGTCATGAGGTTGATGTAACCAATGGTTTTCTCCTCTCTGGCCCAACAACACATTACGCTGTACACAGTTCAGTAGAGACTCCAGCCTGGTAGTACTGAGCGCGGTGTGACTCACAGGCACCAATAATTCAGACCCTGCAGACAGATGGGGTTTCAGGAACCGCTTTGGGACAGATTCCAGTATCTTGGCTGAAGTCAAATATTTGAAAATAAGTAGGAAACATCATTCACATTTAAGCTCCGGTAGCTAGGCTCCAGTGGCCAATTGTTTAGGTGACTCCCCTGATACACAGAACAGGAGGCATCGTATGTAGGCCTCTCCTATGCTAGGGACAGGAGGCATCGTATGTAGGCCTCTCCTATGCTAGGGACAGGAGGCATCGTATGTAGGCCTCTCCTATGCTAGGGACAGGAGGCATCGTATGTAGGCCTCTCTTACACACACACAGGCAGGCAGACGGTTCAGGAACATTTAGGACAAATTCCCGTATTTTGGCTTAAGTAATAATGTAGAAATGTCAGTCTGGCTGTAGTAGGAATACCCCTACATAGCTCATTGTGCTGTCAGTCTGGCTATAGTATCAATACCCCTACACAGCACATTGTGTTGTCAGTCTGGCTATAGTATCAATACCCCTACACAGCACATTGTGCTTAGTCTGAGTCCATACATGGGATTTCTTGACCCCAGCAGGTAGTGCTTTAGGAATGTGTTTTTGTGAGCAATTGCAGTATTTTAACGGACTACTTTTCATTCTGACTGTGAGAATGGCCTAACTCTACACACAGTGCAATGCTGTTGCATCATGGTCTTGTATTGGCTCCAAGTCGTTAGGTTGTTTTGGCTTGGCAGCAGAACAGCGCTGTGACATGTTATGAGTAATCCTGTGATTTACTGCTAGTTCTGTTTCACGATGACACGGCTCTACGCTGACATTTGTGACCCGTTTTCAGGGAACTAGGCGTCTGTCACAATTCACGACTTCACAGGAGAGCTGTTTGAAGGTTATTTCTTTTGATATATATATATTTTCTTTTTATAAAAATGCGTTTATTTTTTTGGTTGGCAGATATGCCTTCTGGAAAATGTGAACTTTTATGTGCCTTAATAACACACTTGTATGCCATCTGTAAATGCGAGTACAATTAACCAAATTGTTGGTTAAGCCACAGAAGGACAGCAACTTTCCCACTAGCCATGATTGGCTGAGATAATGAGTGGGCAGGACATGCCGAGAGAGGAGTTCGGATTGGTCTTCCATATAGAGTGGTTCTGTCTATTTGAGCGGGTCAGTCTGGGTTGGTAATCCTGTCGAACGCTGCCTTTTTTTAAATGTGTAGTGGAGCTGCGTAAGTGTTGCTCTCTACTTTCTGGAGAATCGAGTTTTGAAATCGGTGGAATAGGAGAATGCTAGCTAAAAAGACGGAGAAAACACCTGTCTCCGGATTACATCTTCAACCTAAGGGCAACCGTGGCATGGCATCTGTGACAGGGAGATGCGTCCATCATGTATGACGATGTATACGGGTAAGATAGTCTAGCTAGCTACATTTTCAGATATTACACATTTCTAATTTTGACAAAGTGGTTTCATTTCAGTGTACTGTTAGCTAGCTAGATAACGTTAGCTGGCTGGCTCGCTAGCTAAAGTTATGTGTCTGACACTTATTAGTATCCCAGAACCGTTTGCTTTGCTAGTTAGCGCCTGGTTGGTTAGCTCCCAGCAGATTCATGCATGGTAGTAATGACAGTGCCAAATCATATGTTCATTGTTGTTTAACTAGCTAACAGAGCTAACATGTTCGATAGCTAACATGACGTGATGTGTGTGATCTTACACATTGTTTACCTAGCTAGGTTCGTTGGTGACCGAGCCAGGTTGGTTGGTTGGTGACCGAGCCAGGTTGGTTGGTGACCTAAGGTCTAAGAGAGAGAGCTGTTAGTTATCAGAGAAGTGCGCTCTAGCCAACAGTGTGGGTAGGCTATATACATTTCCTTCAGGATGACAAAGCTAAAACATATATTTATAGACATTTTAGCCAATATATTGTAAATTAAATGATGAAATATCTCACACCCCCGAGTCAATACTTTGTGGAAGCGTATTTGGCTGCGGTTACATCTGTGAGTCTTTCTGGGTAAGTCTAAGAGCTGTGAGTCTTTCTGGGTAAGTCTAAGAGCTTTTTATTTTTCATTCTGAAAAAGTTCTTAATGATTACAAGCATACCCATAACATGATGCAGCCACAACTATGCTTGAAAATACGGAGCGTGATACTCAGTAATGTATTGGATTTGCCCCAAACACAACACTTTGTATTCAGAACAAAAAGGGAATTGCTTTACTACATTTTTTACAGTACTACTTTAGTGTCTTGCTGCAAACAGGATGCATGTTTTGGAATATTTTTTATTCTGTACAGGCTTCCTTTTCAATTAGGTTAGTATTGTGGAGAGGTTCTCCTATCACAGCTATAACACTCTGAAACAGTTACAAAGTCATCTTTGGCCACATTGTGAAATCCTCGAGCGGTTTCCTTCCTCTTCGGCAGCTTAGTTTAGTTTGGAAGGACCCCTGTATCTTTGTAGTGACTGGGTGTATTGATACACCATTTAAAGTGTAATTAATAACTTCATCGTGCTCAAAGGGATGTATGCAGTTTACATTTTTTTCATCTACCAATAGGTGCCCTTCTTTGCGAGACATTGGAAAACCTCCCTGGTCTTTTGTGGTTGAATCTGTGTTTTTGAAATTCACTGCTCGACTGAGGGAACTTGCAATTATCTGTATGTGTGGGGTACGGAGATGAGGTAGGTAGTTATTTAAAAATCATGTTAAGCACTATTTTTGCACACATAGTGAGTCCTTGCAACTTATTATGTGACTTTTTTCCTCGTGAACTTATTTAGGCTTGCCATAACAAAGGGATTTAATACATATTGACATTTCAGCTGTTCATTTTTTAAATTCATTTATTAATTCATTTTTATTAACATTTCTAAAAACATAATTCCACTTTGACATTATGAAGTATTTATTGTGTGTAGCCCAGTGACCAAAAAAATATCAATTTAATAAATGTTTAAACGAAGGCTGTAACACAACAAAATGTGGTTAAAGTCCCGGGGTGTGAACACTTTCTGAAGGCCCTGTAAGTGTCGAGACTTGTTAAATCAGAAGCTTTAGCATTCATTAAATTCATGAAAGAATTTATTCTGTTGAGCCCATTTCAGCCATTAATTACCTGGGTGTGTTTGATGGATCATTACGACTGCGGAACTGTTTGTAACGTTACGGGAGAAAATGACAGGCACAAGCAAGAGTCTGAAAGAGGAGTAAAATGACAGCCAACCAGGTGCCAAGAGGAGTAAAATGACAGCCAACCAGGTGCAAAGAGGAGTAAAATGACAGCCAACCAGGTGCCAAGTGGATGTTGCACCCCTCAAACACAGGAAATAGATCCTCAGGTCGGCGGGGTACGATGCTACTTGTCCAGTATACCCTTTGGGATGTCCAGGACCTCTGTCCCTCTCTCTGCCCCCTTTTTAGTTAACTGCACTCTCCTGTAAGGCTGGCCTAGTTACTGTAAAACACAGTTAACTGCACTCTCCTGTAAGGCTGGCCTAGTTACTGTAAAACACAGTACTGTTAGTTAAGGCAAAGGCCTGTGATGGTGGAAGAAGTCTGTGTATTCTGAGAGTTCCTGTTGACCGCTGAATGTTGTAATACACAGAGGAAGGATGTTGAGTCACCGCATCGTGCTGTAAACTGTCAAACAAAACAGTTGGCCCTGCTCTGCTGCGTGCAGCTGACAATCCATTCACTCCCTCCATACCCATGTCTGGCAGAGCAGGGCCATGACCACGACGCAGGTAGTCACCTGAATGATGTAGCATAGAGGACCGAGCTAGACAGGAGGTGGCTTGTCTTTCTCTGCTCGTCCTGTTCTGGAAAGTACCACCTGTCTCGTGCTGCATGTCAAGGCTCCGGTGTTGTGCTGCTACGGGACACAGTATCTATCCATCTCTGCTAAATCTGACTTAATGAGATAGCTAGTGAACATGGTGAGACATGGTGACCTAATGAGCTAGCTAGTGAACATGGTGACCTAATGAGCTAGCTAGTGAACATGGTGACCTAATGAGCTAGCTAGTGAACATGGTGACCTAATGAGCTAGCTAGTGAACATGGTGAGACATGGTGACCTAATGAGCTAGCTAGGGAACATGGTGAGACATGGTGACCTAATGAGCTAGCTAGTGAACATGGTGACCTAATGAGCTAGCTAGTGAACATGGTGACCTAATGAGCTAGCTAGTGAACATGGTGAGACATGGTGACCTAATGAGCTAGCTAGTGAGCATGGTGACCTAATGAGCTAGCTAGTGAGCATGGTGACCTAATGAGCTAGCTAGTGAGACATGGTGACCTAATGAGCTAGCTAGTGAACATGGTGACCTAATGAGCTAGCTAGTGAGCCACGTAACCCTGCATCCTAACCTACAGGAGGTAGCACGTAATCCTGCGTCCTAACCTACAGGAGGTAGCACGTAACCCTGCGTCCTAACCTACAGGAGGTAGCACGTAACCCTGCGTCCTAACCTACAGGAGGTAGCCTCTAACCTACAGGAGGTAGCACGTAACCCTGCGTCCTAACCTACAGGAGGTAGCACGCAAGCCTGCGCTTCCTAAGATCCTCTCGTACCTTCAACACTTATGGGTGCACTTTTTAAATGGGGAGATACCAGAAACACAGGAACAGCACTTAGGAACACTCTATTTTGATCTTTGACCTATGTGTGTCTTTCTTCTCTCTCTCTCTCTCTCTCTCTCTCTCTCTCTCTCTCTCTCTCTCTCTCTCTTTTCCCCCCCTCAGGTCAGTCTTCAGTGCCTGGAGAGTTTCCTGTGTCTGTTCCACTGTGTCCGCCACCTCCACAGCAGCCATGGCAACAAGGATGCTCTGAAGTTCTGGTAAGGTCTTTCTGAACTTCCTCACTCAGATAAAATGCCTGTGATCAGAGAGCTGGCTGACACCCAGCCACAGGGTGTTAGGTGTGATCAGAGAGCTGGCTGACACCCAGCCACAGGGTGTTAGGTGTGATCAGAGAGCTGGCTGACACCCAGCCACAGGGTGTTAGGTGTGATCAGAGAGCTGGCTGACACCCAGCCACAGGGTGTTAGGTGTGATCAGAGAGCTGGCTGACACCCAGCCACAGGGTGTTAGGTGTGATCAGAGAGCTGGCTGACACCCAGCCACAGGGTGTTAGGTGTGATCAGAGAGCTGGCTGACACCCAGCCACAGGGTGTTAGGTGTGATCAGAGAGCTGGCTGACACCCAGCCACAGGGTGTTAGGTGTGATCAGAGAGCTGGCTGACACCCAGCCACAGGGTGTTAGGTGTGATCAGAGAGCTGGCTGACACCCAGCCACAGGGTGTTAGGTGTGTTTTCAAGCTGTGTCGAAGCAGTTGCTACGTCCCTTTTCTAGAAAAGCTGCAGAATAGACCGGTTTTAGATGCGTTTCTCTCCAGTTAGGTGAACTGCTGGGCAGGCAAAGAGCTACAGGAAAGTCAATTAGCTAATCTACTGCAGGACCGTAATTGGTGTGACTAACGTGTAGGCTACTGAAATGGTTTAAAACACAGATTATTTGGATGGTCTGCGTTTATTTTTAATTTTTTTTGAAAAATGCCTATTTCTGAAAGCTAGTGCGACCCCTGAAGACAAGTCTGAAGGATGTTTCCCTGTAACCACGCTGTCACACAACAGAAGTCTTTCTTCCCATGTCTCTGTTTTCAGAGTCTGGTCTTAGAATGGACTACTACTAAGGAGTTATTTAACTAGGCAAGTCAGTTAATATTTTTTTCTTATGTACAATGACGGCGAAACCAGGACGACGCTGGGCCAATTGTGCGCCACCCTATGGGACTCCCAATCACGACCAGTTGTGATACAGCCCAAAATCGAACCAGGGTCTGTAATGACGCCTCTTGCACTGAGATGCAGTGCCTTAGACCGCTGAGCCACTCGGGAGCCCAAAAGTTACACATCCTGGACATATCTGTTTTATACATGTGTATCTTATTCCAATCAGATCGGCCCATCACTTCCCATGACGTAAGACTAAACAAACGGATGGTACGAGCAGAGTTACACAACAGAGATACTGTACCCAACAGTATCAATATCTATGTTGTAGCCATGGTACCTTCCTCTGTTTTCCTTTCTATCACTCCTCATCAACGAAGGTTTATGTGCTTGTTAATTAAGCTTGATTTTGTTTGTAGATATTATCTTACATTTTGATTGAATTCTATAAATGATCCTGTCCAGTGTTTCCACCCTCTTCTTAATTTGGCTTGTTTTGTCTTTAACTTAAACTATAGAATCTTGTGTTAACATATTTCTCATCCTTCATTAGCGAATTGGCCAGTCAGCCCATCAATGTTTGAGACTTTCAATGTAATGAACATCGGAGTTGAGCTAGTTGGGTGATAATGAGTGGAAGCCACTCCTTAACAGTTGTTTGGAATAATACATTGAGTCGGAATGTGTCCGGCCAATGAGTCTCATTGACACTGTTGTGTCCCAAATGGCACCCTATTCCCTATAAAAAAGTAGAGCACCATATAGGAAAAAAAGGGAAAGTGTGCCATTTGGTACACTGCCACCATATAGGGGAAAGGGTGCCATTGGGTACACTGACACCATATAGGGAAATGGTGCCATTTGGTACACTGCCACCATATAGGGGAAAGGGTGCCATTGGGTACACTGCCACCATATAGGGGAAAGGGTGCCATTTGGGACACTGACACCATATAGGGAAAGGGTGCCATTTGGGACACTGACACCATATAGGGAAATGGTGCCATTTGGGACACTGACACCATATAGGAAATGGTGCCATTTGGGACACTGACACCATATAGGGAAAGGGTGCCATTTGGGTACACTGACACCATATAGGAAATGGTGCCATTTGGGACACTGACACCATATAGGAAATGGTGCCATTTGGGACACTGACACCATATAGGGAAAGGGTGCCATTTGGGACACTGACACCATATAGGGAAAGGGTGCCATTTGGGACACTGACACCATATAGGGAAATGGTGCCATTTGGGACACTGACACCATATAGGGAAAGGGTGCCATTTGGGACACTGACACCATATAGGGAAATGGTGCCATTTGGGACACTGACACCATATAGGGAAAGGGTGCCATTTGGGACACTGACACCATATAGGGAAATGGTGCCATTTGGGACACTGACACCATATAGGGAAATGGTGCCATTTGGGACACTGACACCATATAGGGAAATGGTGCCATTTGGGACACTGACACCATATAGGGAGGTGCAAAAGTGGACATTTCTATAATATTTTTTTTATATACGTTTTTTGATTACTACCAAAACATTCACTTCATTTTAATTCTGCAGTGTACTTTAAAGTTTAAAGTATTACCAACATAATTCAATTATTCTGACATAGGTTTTGTCCAGGTGGGAAAGGGCAGTGTGGAGTGCAATAGAGACTGCATCATCTGTGGCTCAGTTGGTGTGGTATGCAAATTGGAGTAGGTCTAGGGTTTCTGGGATAATGGTGTTGATGTGAGCCATGACCAGCCTTTCAAAGCACTTCTTGGCTACAGACGAAGGGACTATGGTGGTCTGCTTGAAACATGTTGGTATTACAGACTCGGTCAGGAACAGGTTGAAAATGTCAGTGAAGACACTTGCCAGTTGGTCAGTGCGTGCTCGGAGTACACGTCCTGGTAATCCGTCTGGCCCTGCGGCCTTGTGAATGTTGACCTGTTTGAAGGTCTTACTCACATCGGCTGCGGAGAGCGTGATCACAAAGTCGTCTGGAACAGCTGAAACTCTCATGAATGTTTAAGAGTTATTTGCCTCGAAGCGAGCATAGAAGTAGTTTAGGTCGTCTGGTAGGCTCGTGTCACTGGGCAGCTCTCGGCTGTGCTTCCCTTTGTAGTTTGTAATAGTTTGCAAGCCCTGCCATATCCAACGGGCGTAGGAGCCGGTGTAGTAGGATTCAATCTTAGTCCTGTATTGGCGCTGCTGTTTGACGATTCGTCGGAGGCCATAGCGGGATTTCTTATAAGCTTCCGGGTCAGAGTCCCGCTCTTTAAAAGCGGCAGCTCAAACCTTTACCTCAGTGTGGATGTTTCCTGTAATCCATGGCTTCTGATTGGGGTATGTATGTACAGTCACTGTGGGGACGACGTCATCGATGCACTTATTGATGAAGCCAGTGACTGATGTGGTGTATTCCTCAATGCCATCGGGGGAATCCCGGAACATATTCCAGTCTGTGCTGCAAAACAGTCCTGTAGTTTAGCATCTGCTTCATCTGACCACTATTATAGACCGAGTCACTGGTGATTCCTGCTTTCATTTTTGCTTGTAAGCAGGAATCAGGAGGATATGATTAAGGTCAGATTTGCCAAATGGAGGGCAAGGGAGAGCTTTGTATGCGTCTCTGTGTGTGGAGTAAATGTGGTCTTGAGTTTGAGTAACCACTCTAGATTGTGTGTGTATATACACTGCTCAAAAAAATAAAGGGAACACTAAAATAACCTGAGCCACTTGTGTGGGTTGTAGACTCTGTCTCATGCTACCACTAGAGTGAAAGCACCGCCAGCATTCAAAAGTGACCAAAACATCAGCCAGGAAGCATAGGAACTGAGAAGTGGTCTGTGGTCACCACCTTCAGAACCACTCCTTTATTGGGGGTGTCTTGCTAATTGCCTATAATTTCCACCTGTTGTCTATTCCATTTGCACAACAGCATGTGAAATTTATTGTCAATCAGTGTTGCTTCCTAAGTGGACAGTTTGATTTCACAGAAGTGTGATTGACTTGGAGTTACATTGTGTTGTTTAAGTGTTCCCTTTATTTTTTTGAGCAGTGTATATTACTAGGCAAGTCAATTAAGAACAAATTCTTATTTTCAATGACTGCCTAGGAACAGTGGGTTAACTGCCTGTTCATGGGCAGAATGACAGATTGTACCTTGTCAGCTCTGGGAATTGAACTTGCAACCTTTCGGTTACTAGTCCAACGCTCTAAACAGTAGGCTACCCTTCCGCCCCAAGGGCAGAGTAACCACACTAGAGTGTGTGGTATAACAAGGGTAGAGTAACTACTCTAGAGTGTGTGGTATAACAAGGGCAGAGTAACCACTCTAGAGAGTGTGGTATGACAAGGGCAGAGTAACCACTCTAGAGAGTGTGGTATGACAAGGGCAGAGTAACCACCAAAGCATCATCACCTGTCCTCTACGCAGTCAGAAGGTTTGCTGTATCATTTGTAGCTGTCTTAACACCACTACTGCCATAGTTTAGTAGCCACGGCTTCCAGCTTTGGGGTTTGTACGTTTCAGATGCAGTTTCTTTAGCATTGGTTGTGGTTGTGGGGATAAGAGTTGTAGTTGTCATAGTAGTATCGTTCTTCTAACTAGGCTTTGCTCCCAGCCATCAGTCCCTGTGTTTCCTAGCTCCCCATAGGCCACCCCCCCGTTCCTCTCCTAGCTAGCTCCCTAGAGGCTAGTCCTCTCCTAGCTAGCTCCCTAGAGGCTAGTCCTCTCCTAGCTAGCTCCCTAGAGGCTAGTCCTCTCCTAGCTAGCTCCCTAGAGGCTAGTCCTTTCCTAGCTAGCTCCCTAGAGGCTAGTCCATGGAACAGGACCAGCGGTCATTAGGGCCGCGCTATGGAACAGGACCACCAGTCATTAGGGCCGCGCTATGGAGGAAGCTACAGTTTGTTTTGTTTGTTGTTTTATCAATTGTTTGATTGTTTTGGCATCAGAGGTAGGAGAGTTGGAGATGTGTGTGAAGAGTTGGGTCTGTATGGTGTGTGAAATGGACTGGCATAAATGTTAACTAAAAGTCCCTCTTTATATCCCAAAAACTCTGTTCGGTTGGCGCTTTTTGTTCAGTAATCCACCTGCTCAAAGGCGTTCAACCATGCAGACAAACGAAATCCCAAATGTACCGGTAACGTTCGTCGAAACAACAAGTCAACAACGTTTCTAATCAATACTCAGGTACCCTAATATGCAAATAAACGATAACATTTCAGACGGAAAATAACCTGCTCAATAGAAAAGGAAAAAACCGATGTGCTCGAATTCAGTCACGCACGCCAAACAGTACAGTCCACTCCATAGTCCACTGGGAAAAACTGCTATTACTTGTTGGTTTTTCAAAAAACAATCCTGAAACCTTGTCTAAAGACTGTTGACATCTAGTGGAAGCCATAGGAACTGCAATCTGGGAGCTAAATCCCTCTGTATTGAATAGCATGTCAAAGGAAAAACTGTCACATCACAAAATCCCATTTTCAGGATGGATTTTTCTAGGGTTTTCGCCTGACAAATCAGTTCTGTTATACTCACAGACATTATTTTAACAGTTTTAGAAACTTCAGAGTTCTCTGTCCAATACTACTAATTATGTGCATTTCTGGGCCTGAGTAACAGGCATTTTACTTTGGGCACGCCAGACACCCCCGAACCTCCGAACACTGCCCCTTAGCCCTAACAGGTTTTAACACACTGTTCCTAGGTCATCATTGTAAATAATAATTTGTTCTTAACTGACTTGCCCAGTTAAATAAAGGTTAAATAAAAGTAGGGGCTAGTGTTGTGTAGTAACGTATGAAGGGGTGTGTAACTCTACGGTGGCACGTTGTCAGAAAGAGGATTCGTCGCGGGGAAGTAAGAAGTGTCACTTCAAGGTGTGTTGGGGAACTGAAATCCTGTCACAGTATGAGACTTTCTTTACTTAATCATTTTCCTGCTTTACATTTTTATCCAGTTGACAAATAGCTTCATTCCTTTTCAAGAACGTATATTGTAATACATTGTTAAAGTTATGTTGTAATAACTATAAAATAATCTGAATGTGAGAATACTGTGTCGTGTGGTAGAGACTACCGTCATCCTGGGTGTTATACTGTGTGTGGTAGAGACTACCGTCATCCTGGGTGTTATACTGTGTGTCGTGTGGTAGAGACTACCGTCATCCTGGGTGTTATACTGTGTGTGGTAGAGACTACCGTCATCCTGGGTGTTATACTGTGTGTGGTAGAGACTACCGTCATCCTGGGTGTTATACTGTGTGTCGTGTGGTAGAGACTACCGTCATCCTGGGTGTTATACTGTGTGTGGTAGAGACTACCGTCATCCTGGGTGTTATACTGTGTGTGGTAGAGACTACCGTCATCCTGGGTGTTATACTGTGTGTGGTAGAGACTACCGTCATCCTGGGTGTTATACTGTGTGTCGTGTGGTAGAGACTACGTCATCCTGGGTGTTATACTGTGTGTGGTAGAGACTACCGTCATCCTGGGTGTTATACTGTGTGTCGTGTGGTAGAGACTACCGTCATCCTGGGTGTTATACTGTGTGTCGTGTGGTAGAGACTACCGTCATCCTGGGTGTTATACTGTGGGTGGTAGAGACTACCGTCATCCTGGGTGTTATACTGTGTGTCATGTGGTAGAGACTACCGTCATCCTGGAGTGTTATACTGTGTGTCGTGTGGTAGAGACTACCGTCATCCTGGGTGTTATACTGTGTGTCATGTGGTAGAGACTACCGTCATCCTGGGTGTTATACTGTGTGTCATGTGGTAGAGACTACCGTCATCCTGGGTGTTATACTGTGTGTCATGTGGTAGAGACTACCGTCATCCTGGGTGTTATACTGTGTGTGGTAGAGACTACCGTCATCCTGGGTGTTATACTGTGTGTCGTGTGGTAGAGACTACCGTCATCCTGGGTGTTATACTGTGTGTGGTAGAGACTACCGTCATCCTGGGTGTTATACTGTGTGTCGTGTGGTAGAGACTACCGTCATCCTGGGTGTTATACTGTGTGTCATGTGGTAGAGACTACCGTCATCCTGGGTGTTATACTGTGTGTCATGTGGTAGAGACTCACCGTCATCCTGGGTGTTATACTGTGTGTCGTGTGGTAGAGACTACCGTCATCCTGGGTGTTATACTGTGTGTCGTGTGGTAGAGACTACCGTCATCCTGGGTGTTATACTGTGTGTCGTGTGGTAGAGACTACCGTCATCCTGGGTGTTATACTGTGTGTGGTAGAGACTACCGTCATCCTGGGTGTTATACTGTGTGTCGTGTGGTAGAGACTACCGTCATCCTGGGTGTTATACTGTGTGTCGTGGTGGTAGAGACTCACCGTCATCCTGGGTGTTATACTGTGTGTCATGTGGTAGAGACTACCGTCATCCTGGGTGTTATACTGTGTGTGGTAGAGACTACCGTCATCCTGGGTGTTATACTGTGTGTGGTAGAGACTACCGTCATCCTGGGTGTTATACTGTGTGTCGTGTGGTAGAGACTACCGTCATCCTGGGTGTTATACTGTGTGTCGTGTGGTAGAGACTACCGTCATCCTGGGTGTTATACTGTGTGTCGTGTGGTAGAGACTACCATCATTTTCTGGGTGTTATACTGTGTGTCGTGTGGTAGAGACTACCGTCATCCTGGGTGTTATACTGTGTGTGGTAGAGACTACCGTCATCCTGGGTGTTATACTGTGTGTGGTAGAGACTACCGTCATCCTGGGTGTTATACTGTGTGTGGTAGAGACTACCGTCATCCTGGGTGTTATACTGTGTGTGGTAGAGACTACCGTCATCCTGGGTGTTATACTGTGTGTCGTGTGGTAGAGACTACCATCATCCTGGGTGTTATACTGTGTAATGTGTGAAAGGTTGAATTAGATAAGTAGCTTTAGTCTCTATCTCCATGTTGGTCACAGTTGAAATGATGGTAGGCATAACCCCACCTCCACCAGGGGGCACTCTGTTCCTGCCTGCCTGCCCATACCCTAACCCCACCAATAATGTGCAGAGATGTTGATATGAGTCGACCACAGCCTGTGGAATTGAAAATGAATGATCCCACCAGCACCAGAGACAGAGACCGTTTCTATTCAGGCTATTGGACGAAAAGAGAAAGAAGCAGACTCTTACGTTTGGAACATAAAAAGTTGTGTATTAACTGTAAAATGTGAGAGACCGTTACAACTTAATTATCTGACCAAATCAAATTGAGCTCTATATGAACTAACCCTCAGTACTTGGGAAAGACCATCATGGGTATACAGTACTGGTCTTTCTCTATGGGCAGTTTTCAAATCAGATACAATGTTATTGGTCACATACACATGGTTGGCAGATGTTAATGCGAGTGTAGTGAAATGCTTGTGCTTCTAGTTCCGACCATGCAGTAGTATCTAACAAGTAATCTAACAAATTCACAACAACTACCTTGTACACACGAGTAAAGGAATGAATACGAGTATGTACATATAAATATATGGATGAACGATGGCTGACCGGCGTAGGCAAGATGCAGTAGATGGTATGGAGTACAGTATATACATATGAGATGAGTAATGTAGGATATGTAAACATTATATAAAGCATTGTTTAAAGTGGCTAGTGATACATTTATTTCATCCAATTATAATTATTAAAGTGGCTAGAGATTTAAGTCAGTATGTTGGCAGCAGCCATTCAGTGTTAGTGATGGCTGTTTAACAGTCTGATGGCCTTGAGATAGAAGCTGTTTTTCAGTCTCTCGGTCCCAGCTTTGATGCAGCTGTACTGACCTGTACTGATCATCTGGATGATAACTGGGTGAACAGGCAGTGGCTCGGGTGGTTGTCCTTGATGATCTTTTTGGCCTTCCTGTGACATCGGGTGGTGTAGGTGTCCTGAAGGGCAGGTAGTTTACCCCCGGTGATGCGTTGTGAAGTCCTCACTACCCTCTGGAGAGCCTTATGGTTGTGGGCGGAGCAGTTGCCGTACCAGGCGGTGATACAGCCCGACAGGATGCTCTCGATTGTGCATCTGTAGAAGTTTGAGTTTTTTTGTTGACACGCCGAATCTCTTCAGCCTCCTGAGGTTGAAGAGGTGCTCTTGGGCCTTCTTCACCACACTGTCTGTGTGGGTGGACCAATTCAGTTTGTCCATTTCATCACCTAGGTCCTGGTTCAATAGCCTACGACATGTTGAAGCCTCTTAAGATGGCCTACTTCAAAACCTGAACATCAGGAACCGAATTGCATCGGTGAAAGAGCCGTTCATTCGGCTCCCTGATTTACGGACTGCTACTACTGGTTTTGAGCTCAAAACAACGATTTTCTGCAGATCAATTGTAAAATAATTCTCTAAAGAATCCTCCCTGCAGAAAGAATGAATAGTGACGAGAGCCGATCTGGTCAATTTTTCAGGGATTTCACGATCTGACGTCATGGTAGCCTACCTTTTGGCTCTCGCTGAATAGACTGAATTTAGTCAAACCAAATGTATTTATGAAGCCCTTCTTACATCAGCTGATGTCACAAAGTGCTGTACAGAAACCCAGCCTGAAACCCCAAACAGCAAGCAATTCAGGTGTAGAAGCACGATGGCTGGGAAACACTCCCCAGTATATAGCACGAAGACGTGAACACAAGACAGGCTTCTAAATGTCTAGCTGTTCTGCTGGTAATATTTTTACCTCCAAGGCTGTGGATATTTAGGGAGTTTAGGATGAGAGGGTTCACAGCCCTCAGTCTTGGACTCAGGAGATACGATGATGTTTTTGTTTTCTATTTTCAGTTGATTTGTTCTGAGCGCTGGTCTAGTGGGATTCAATGTGTAAACAACTCTAACACAAAATACACACAGAGGTTTAGATGTTCCTTTGTTTTGTGAGAAACCAATTTGAGAACATGTGAAGAACAGATCTGTCATTTCTACTGCAAGGAAATTACACAGGTCAGGTCAGCTGGCGTACTGTGTTATCTACTCTCTTTCTGTCTCTCTCTCTCTACTGACTCTACAGTATGTCTCTCTCTACTGTCTCTCTCTACTGTCTCTACAGTATGTCTCTCTACAGTATGTCTCTCTACTGTCTCTACAGTAGATCTCTCTACTGTCGTTCTCTACTGTCTCTACAGTATGTCTCTCTACTGTCTCTTTCTACTGTCTCTACAGTATGTCTCTACTGTCTCTCTCTACTGTCTCTACAGTATGTCTCTCTACTGTCTCTACAGTATGTCTCTCTACTGTCTCTACAGTATGTTTCTCTACTGTCTCTACAGTATGTTTCTCTACTGTCTCTACAGTATGTTTCTCTACTGTCTCTACAGTATGTCTCTCTACTGTCTCTACAGTATGTCTCTCTACTGTCTCTACAGTATGTCTCTCTACTGTCTCTACAGTATGTCTCTCTACTGTCTCTACAGTATGTCTCTCTGTCTCTTTCTACTGTCTCTACAGTATGTCTCTCTACTGTCTCTACAGTATGTCTCTCTACTGTCTCTCTCTACTGTCTCTACAGTATGTCTCTCTACTGTCTCTTTCTACTGTCTCTACAGTATGTCTCTCTATATATGATTGTAAACTGAGTGGGGCCAGTAACAGGGAGTTCCTGACCGATGTTATTTCTCTCTATAGTTCTGATATGAGTGGGGCCAGTAACACTCTGGCCAGGGAGTTCCTGACCGATGTTATTTCTCTCTATAGTTCTGATATGAGTGGGGCCAGTAACACTCTGGCCAGGGAGTTCCTGACCGATGTTATTTCTCTCTATAGTTCTGATATGAGTGGGGCCAGTAACACTCTGGCCAGGGAGTTCCTGACCGATGTTATTTCTCTCTATAGTTCTGATATGAGTGGGGCCAGTAACACTCTGGCCAGGAGTTCCTGACCGATGTTATTTCTCTCTATAGTTCTGATATGAGTGGGGCCAGTAACACTCTGGCCAGGAGTTCCTGACTGATGTTATTTCTCTCTATAGTTCTGATATGAGTGGGGCCAGTAACACTCTGGCCAGGAGTTCCTGACTGATGTTATTTCTCTCTATAGTTCTGATATGAGTGGGGCCAGTAACACTCTGGCCAGGGAGTTCCTGACTGATGTTATTTCTCTCTATAGTTCTGATATGAGTGGGGCCAGTAACACTCTGGCCAGGGAGTTCCTGACCGATGTTCACCAGCTTTGCAGCGCCGTGGCTCAGAGGGCGGAGTCACGGGGAGAGGAGGACGAGGAGAGTCACATGGTTGCCCTGGGCGAATACCTGGTCAGGGGTAGGGGCTTCTTGCTGCTCAGCGCCCTGGACTCCATCATCGACCAGGTGAGATTCAGGGAATAGGCTGCCATTTGGGATTCACCTGACAGACGCACCTGGACACACACACATACCCCCATACTCACATACTCAGCCTTAGTACACACATGCATGTAACAAACGCTTACAGCCCCCTCCGCTATTCTCCTGACACACACACAGTGTTGCCTGGGACCGAGCAGAGCGTACCAAGCTATTACTGTGCATGCTATTGAGGTGAATGTCCTAACATGCTGTTGAGGTGCATGTCCTAACATGCTGTTGAGGTGCATGTCCTAACATGCTGTTGAGGTGCATGTCCTAACATGCTGTTGAGGTGCATGTCCTAACATGCTGTTGAGGTGCATGTCCTAACATGCTGTTGAGGTGCATGTCCTAACATGCTGTTGAGGTGCATGTCCTAACATGCTGTTGAGGTGCATGCCCTAACATGCTGTTGAGGTGAATGAGTGCTCCACAGTAGAAGGTATTGTTCCTGTTGTGACTGACTCCAGTTAGCTAGGGTCCTGACTGACCCGGTGTTAGATAGATAGAGCTCTGCCAGGAGAAGTTCTGGGGGAGGTTCTGGAGGGAGAGGTTCTAGGGGTGCTAGAGGTGGGAGAGAGGACAGCTCTGCTAGGAGAGGTTCTGGGGAGAGGTTCTGGAGGGGGAGAGGTTCTAGGGGTGCTAGAGGTGGGAGAGAGGACAGCTCTGCTAGGAGAGGTTCTGGGGGAGAGGTTCTGGGGGAGAGGTTCTAGGGGTGCTAGAGGTGGGAGAGAGGACAGCTCTGCTAGGAGAGGTTCTAGGGTGCTAGAGGTGGGAGAGAGGACAGCTCTGCTAGGAGAGGTTCTAGGGGTGCTAGAGGTGGGAGAGAGGACAGCTCTGCTAGGAGAGGTTCTAGGGGTGCTAGAGGTGGGAGAGAGGACAGCTCTGCTAGGAGAGGTTCTGGGGGGAGAGGTTCTAGGGGTGCTAGAGGTGGGAGAGAGGACAGCTCTGCTAGGAGAGGTTCTGGGAGGAGGTTCTGGGGGTGCTAGAGGTGGGAGAGAGGACAGCTCTGCTAGGAGAGGTTCTGGAGGGGAGAGAGGACAGCTCTGCTAGGAGAGGTTCTGGAGGGGGGAGAGAGGACAGCTCTGCTAGGAGAGGTTCTGGAGGGGGGAGAGAGGACAGCTCTGCTAGGAGAGGCATGCAAAGCTGTGAACAAGAGAGTCAGGAAGAAAGAGGGAAGTGGAAGAGAGAGACTTGTGAATCATGTCTGTCAGAAGGGACGCCAGGACGTGAGGCTGGCGGTAGCTCCGTCCGGTAGAGGCTGGCGGTAGCTCCGTCCGGTAGAGGCTGGCGGTAGCTCCGTCCGGTAGAGGCTGTGGAAGGCGGTAGCTCCGTCCGGTAGAGGCTGTGGAAGATCTCCCTGCAGGGCTAGGGCTTAGTCAAATGGCACCCTATTCCTTATAAAGTGCACTTCTATTGACCAGAGCCCTATGGGACACCATAGTAGTATGTAGTGCACTATAAAGGGAATAGGCTGCCATTTGGGATGCTGACATGGTGTACTATAAAGGGAATAGGCTGCCATTTTGGGATGCTGACATGGTGTACTATACAGGGAATAGGCTGCCATTTGGGATGCTGACATGGTGTACTATACCGGGAATAGGCTGCCGTTTGGGATGCTGACATGGTGTACTATACAGGGAATAGGCTGCCATTTGGGATGCTGACATGGTGTACTAGGCCTCAATACAGCTGAGGTTTGGGACAGTCACAGGCCTCAATACAGCTGTGGTTGAGGATAGTCACAGGCCTCAATACAGCTGTGGTTGAGGATAGTCACAGGCCTCTATACAGCTGTGGTTGAGGATAGTCACAGGCCTCTGTACAGCTGTGGTTGAGGATAGTCACAGGCCTCTGTACAGCTGTGGTTTAGGATAGTCACAGGCCTCAGTACAGCTGTGGTTTGGGATACTCACAGGCCTCTATACAGCTGTGGTTTAGGATAGTCACAGGCCTCTATACAGCTGTGGTTTGGGATAGTCACAGGCCTCTATACAGCTGTGGTTTGGGACAGTGTTTACACATAGTGTCACAGTATAATTGTCTGATTACAGCTTTACCAGTGTTGCTACTGTTAATCCTCCCATCATCTCCCTGGCTCTCCAAGGTTAGGCCAATGCACTGTATGAATAATGCGTCAGTATGCACAACACACAAGGATGAACAGGGCTCTTGTGTATTAGCCATTCCAGAGAAAGGCCAGCATCAGACAGAAAGAAAGGATGTCACAGAACAGAAGTATAAACACAACATGTAAAGTGTTGGTTTCATGAGCTGAGATAAAAGATCCCTGAAATGTTCCATAAGGACAAAATGCTTATTTCTCTAAAATGTTGTGCACAAATTTGTTTTCGTCTCTATTAGTGAGAATTACTCCTTTGCCAACGTAATCCATCTGGAACATTTCAGGGATCTTTTTATTTCAGCTCATGATTCATGGGATCAACACTCTACCATAAGCCGCCTCCAACATCGTTTTATAGAATTTAGCGGTACGTCCAACCGGCCTCACAACCGCAGACCATGTGTGACCACGCCGTCCCAGGACCTCCACATCCGGTTTCTTCGTCTGAGACCAGCCACCCGGACAGCTGATGAAACGGTCAGGAACCGTCTCAGGGAAGCTCATCTGTGTGCTCGTCGTCCTCACCAGGGTCTGGACCTGACCAATGACTTCGATGGCCACAGGCATGCTGGAGAAGTGTGCTCTTCACGGATGAATCCCGGTTTCATCTGTACCAGGCAGATGGCAGACAGCGTGTATGGAGTCGTGTGGGCGAGCGGTTTGCTGATGTCAACGTTGTGAACAGAGTGCCCCATGGTGGCGGTGGGGTTATGGTTCGGGCAGGCTTAAGCTACCTACAACAAACACTATTACATTTTATCAATGGCAATTTGAATGCCCAGAGATACCGTGACGAGATCCTGAGGCCCATTGTCGTGCCATTCATCCACCGCCATCACCTCATGTTTCAGCGTGATAATGCACGGCCCTATGTCGCATAGATCTGTACGCAATTCCTGGAAGCTGAACATGTCCCAGTTATTCCATGGCCTGCATACTCAGACATGTCACCCATTGAGCATGTTTGGGATGCTCTGGATCGATGTGTTTGACAGCGTGTTCCAGTTCCCGCAAATATCCAGCAACTTCACACAGCTAGTGAAGAAGAGTGGGACAACATTCCACAGGCCACAATCAACAGCCTGATCAACTCTATGCGAAGGAGATGTCGCGCTGCATGAGGCAAATGGTGGTCACACCAGATACTGACTGGTTTTCTGATCCACGCATCTACTTTATTTTAATTTTTTTTTTGGTATATGTGACCAACAGATGCATGTCTGTACCCCTCAGCCCTGTGTCTCTGTGTTTGTCAGTGATCAGGGACACCCCTCAGCCCTGTGTCTCTGTATCTATCTGTTACTGATCAGGGAGACCGCTTGTCTCTGTCTCTGCCAGCCTTCTTGTGGTGCACAGAGCTTTGCTCTGCATCCTAAATGGCACCCTATTCCCTACACAGTGCACTATTTTAGACCAGAGCCCTATGGCACCCTATTCCTTACATAGTGCACTATTTTAGACCGGAGCCCTCATAGGGGGGACTTACACTTAGTCTTATTTGGTTTTAATTCACACGTTAAGGCACTGCATTCTCTCTCCCTGGTGAGGAATGCTCTGGTCCTGGTGGTGGCCTGCAGTGGGTCACAGAGGAGTAGAGAAGATATTTAGGGAAAGGCTATCACGCACACACCACATATCCCAAGCCACGCATTACATAGTCACACAGGACACTGTCACATGCAGTAGGCTCTTACTGGCAGGAGAACACAGTCTAACTGACAGGGGTAAATCAAGGAGAACCAAGTAGAACACCCCATACCTGTCCCTCC
The DNA here is from genome assembly GCA_030435695.1 of Brachymystax lenok tsinlingensis. Lineage (NCBI taxonomy): Eukaryota > Metazoa > Chordata > Actinopteri > Salmoniformes > Salmonidae > Brachymystax > Brachymystax lenok. Next base: position 2,292,770 of record CM059780.1, read on the forward strand.
TTGCACCTACTCTAACTACCGCTGCCCTGCAAGTACCTACCGCTGCCCTGCAAGATATGAATTAGGTTTAACTCTTTATGTAACCCTGCTGCTCTCTCTACTGCCACTGGTCTGGAAGGTACCTGTTCAGGAGGAGAAAGCATTTTCATGTCCAGCCTAAACTTCTCTCAGGTCCCATGGCTAGTGGATGTCTTCTGCTTTCATCCAGGGTTGCTGGAGTGACTGAGTGAACATGAGGACATACGGGGAGAGAGAGAGAGAGAGCAGTTCCTAGAAAGTGTCTCTCTCATTCTGCCCGGACCGATACAGTCATTTGTCTGGACTGTTAGTGGGATGGCGTGATATTACTTCAGAAGGTGTGAACAGAGAGCGAGAGAGAAGTAGTATCTTCTAGCTAACTGAGACTGTGTGTGTCTCTGTCCCTGAAGGAGCTGACATGTAGAGAGAGAAAGAATCCTCTAACTAACTGTGTCTCTGTTTGGAGCTGACATGTAAGGGAGAGAGAAGTACAATCTTCCAGCTAACCGAGACGGTGTCTCTCTGTAGGAGCTGACCTGTAGAGAGGAGCTGCTAACTCTGCTGCTGTCTCTACTGCCACTGGTCTGGAAGATACCTGTTCAGGAGAACAAAGCACCAGGTAGGTCCTCCACGCTACACAGTACCCTTCATCGCTAACACACGCAGCCTACACAGTGTACACCTGCTACCTGTAAAACACCAGGTAAAACCAACCTACCTACCTAAATGACTTTTAACCTCCTCTACCAAGTGCCCTAACGCAACCCAGGAGTGGATGGATGTTTACTGTAGCTGAGTATGGATGGAGTGGATGGATGGATGTTTACTGTAGCTGAGTGTGGATGGATGGATGGATGGATGTTTACTGTAGCTGAGTATGGATGGATGGATGTTTACTGTAGCTGAGTGTGGATGGATGTTTACTGTAGCTGAGTATGGATGGATGTTTACTGTAGCTGAGTATGGATGGATGGATGTTTACTGTAGCTGAGTATGGATGGATGGATGTTTACTGTAGCAGAGTGTGGATGGAGTGGATGGATGGATGTTTACTGTAGCTGAGTATGGATGAAGTGGATGGATGGATGTTTACTGTAGCTGAGTATGGATGGAGTGGATGGATGGATGTTTACTGTAGCTGAGTATGGATGGAGTGGATGGATGGATGTTTACTGTAGCTGAGTATGGATGGAGTGGATGGATGGATGTTTACTGTAGCTGAGTATGGATGGAGTGGATGGATGGATGTTTACTGTAGCTGAGTATGGATGAAGTGGATGGATGTTTACTGTAGCAGAGTATGGATTGAGTGGATGGATGTTTACTGTAGCAGAGTATGGATTGAGTGGATGGATGTTTACTGTAGCAGAGTATGGATTGAGTGGATGGATGTTTACTGTAGCAGAGTATGGATTCAGTGGATGGATGTTTACTGTAGCTGAGTATGGATGGATGGATGGATGGATGTTTACTGTAGCTGAGTATGGATGGATGGATGTTTACTGTAGCTGAGTATGGATGGATGTTTACTGTAGCTGAGTATGGATGGAGTGGATGGATGGATGCTTACTGTAGCTGAGTATTGATGGAGTGGATGGATGGATATTTACTGTAGCAGAGTATTGATGGAGTGGATGGATGTTTACTGTAGCTGAGTATGGATGGAGTGGATGGATGTTTACTGTAGCTGAGTATGGATGGAGTGGATGGATATTTACTGTAGCTGAGTGTGGATGGATATTTACTGTAGCTGAGTATGGATGGAGTGGATGGATGGATGTTTACTGTAGCTGAGTATGGATGGAGTGGATGGATGGATGTTTACTGTAGCTGAGTATGGATGGAGTGGATGGATGGATGGATGTTTACTGTAGCTGAGTATGGATGGAGTGGATGGATGGATGGATGTTTACTGTAGCTGAGTATGGATGGAGTGGATGGATGGATGTTTACTGTAGCTGAGTATGGATGGAGTGGATGGATGGATGTTTACTGTAGCTGAGTGTGGATGGATGGATGGATGTTTACTGTAGCTGAGTATGGATGGATGGATGTTTACTGTAGCTGAGTGTGGATGGATGTTTACTGTAGCTGAGTATGGATGGATGGATGTTTACTGTAGCTGAGTGTGGATGGATGTTTACTGTAGCTGAGTATGGATGGAGTGGATGGATGGATGTTTACTGTAGCTGAGTGTGGATGGATGGATGTTTACTGTAGCTGAGTGTGATGGAGTGGATGGATGGATGTTTACTGTAGCTGAGTATGGATGGAGTGGATGGATGGATGTTTACTGTAGCTGAGTGTGGATGGATGGATGGATGGATGGATGTTTACTGTAGCTGAGTGTGGATGGATGGATGGATGTTTACTGTAGCTGAGTGTGGATGGATGGATGTTTACTGTAGCTGAGTATGGATGGATGGATGTTTACTGTAGCTGAGTATGGATGGATGGATGTTTACTGTAGCTGAGTATGGATGGACGGATGTTTACTGTAGCTGAGTATGGATGGAGTGGATGGATGGATGTTTACTGTAGCTGAGTGTGGATGGAGTGGATGGATGGATGTTTACTGTAGCTGAGTGTGGATGGAGTGGATGGATGGATGTTTACTGTAGCTGAGTATGGATGGAGTGGATGGATGGATGTTTACTGTAGCTGAGTATGGATGGAGTGGATGGATGGATGTTTACTGTAGCTGAGTGTGGATGGAGTGGATGGATGGATGTTTACTGTAGCTGAGTATGGATGGAGTGGATGGATGGATGTTTACTGTAGCTGAGTATGGATGAAGTGGATGGATGTTTACTGTAGCAGAGTATGGATTGAGTGGATGGATGTTTACTGTAGCAGAGTATGGATTGAGTGGATGGATGTTTACTGTAGCAGAGTATGGATTGAGTGGATGGATGTTTACTGTAGCAGAGTATGGATTGAGTGGATGGATGTTTACTGTAGCAGAGTATGGATTGAGTGGATGGATGTTTACTGTAGCTGAGTATGGATGGATGGATGGATGTTTACTGTAGCTGAGTATGGATGGATGGATGTTTACTGTAGCTGAGTATGGATGGAGTGGATGGATGGATATTTACTGTAGCAGAGTATTGATGGAGTGGATGGATGTTTACTGTAGCTGAGTATGGATGGAGTGGATGGATGTTTACTGTAGCTGAGTATGGATGGAGTGGATGGATGTTTACTGTAGCTGAGTATGGATGGAGTGGATGGATATTTACTGTAGCTGAGTGTGGATGGATATTTACTGTAGCTGAGTGTGGATGGATATTTACTGTAGCTGAGTATGGATGGAGTGGATGGATGGATGTTTACTGTAGCTGAGTATGGATGGAGTGGATGGATGGATGGATGTTTACTGTAGCTGAGTATGGATGGAGTGGATGGATGGATGGATGTTTACTGTAGCTGAGTATGGATGGAGTGGATGGATGGATGTTTACTGTAGCTGAGTATGGATGGAGTGGATGGATGGATGTTTACTGTAGCTGAGTATGGATGGAGTGGATGGATGGATGTTTACTGTAGCTGAGTGTGGATGGATGGATGTTTACTGTAGCTGAGTATGGATGGATGGATGTTTACTGTAGCTGAGTGTGGATGGATGTTTACTGTAGCTGAGTATGGATGGAGTGGATGGATGGATGTTTACTGTAGCTGAGTGTGGATGGATGGATGTTTACTGTAGCTGAGTGTGGATGGATGGATGTTTACTGTAGCTGAGTATGGATGGAGTGGATGGATGGATGTTTACTGTAGCTGAGTATGGATGGAGTGGATGGATGGATGTTTACTGTAGCTGAGTGTGGATGGATGGATGGATGGATGTTTACTGTAGCTGAGTGTGGATGGATGGATGTTTACTGTAGCTGAGTATGGATGGATGTTTACTGTAGCTGAGTATGGATGGATGGATGTTTACTGTAGCTGAGTGTGGATGGATGTTTACTGTAGCTGAGTATGGATGGACGGATGTTTACTGTAGCTGAGTATGGATGGATGGATGTTTACTGTAGCTGAGTGTGGATGGATGGATGTTTACTGTAGCAGAGTATGGATGGAGTGGATGGATGGATGTTTACTGTAGCTGAGTGTGGATGGATGGATGTTTACTGTAGCTGAGTGTGGATGGAGTGGATGGATGGATGTTTACTGTAGCTGAGTGTGGATGGAGTGGATGGATGGATGTTTACTGTAGCTGAGTGTGGATGGAGTGGATGGATGGATGTTTACTGTAGCTGAGTATGGATGGAGTGGATGGATGGATGTTTACTGTAGCTGAGTATGGATGGAGGGATGGATGGAATGTTTACTGTAGCTGAGTATGGATGGAGGGATGGATGGATGTTTACTGTAGCTGAGTGTGGATGGAGTGGATGGATGGATGTTTACTGTAGCTGAGTGTGGATGGATGGATGTTTACTGTAGCTGAGTGTGGATGGATGTTTACTGTAGCTGAGTATGGATGGATGGATGGATGGATGTTTACTGTAGCTGAGTGTGGATGGATGGATGTTTACTGTAGCTGAGTATGGATGGAGTGGATGGATGGATGTTTACTGTAGCTGAGTGTGGATGGAGTGGATGGATGGATGTTTACTGTAGCTGAGTATGGATGGAGTGGATGGATGGATGTTTACTGTAGCTGAGTATGGATGGAGTGGATGGATGGATGTTTACTGTAGCTGAGTATAGATGGTGGATGGATGGATGTTTACTGTAGCTGAGTATGGATGGAGTGGATGGATGGATGTTTACTGTAGCTGAGTATGGATGGAGTGGATGGATGGATGTTTACTGTAGCTGAGTATGGATGGAGTGGATGGATGGATGTTTACTGTAGCTGAGTATGGATGGAGTGGATGGATGGATGTTTACTGTAGCTGAGTATGGATGGAGTGGATGGATGGATGTTTACTGTAGCTGAGTATGGATGGAGTGGATGGATGGATGTTTACTGTAGCTGAGTATGGATGGAGGGATGGATGGATGTTTACTGTAGCTGAGTATGGATGGAGGGATGGATGGATGTTTACTGTAGCTGAGTATGGATGGAGTGGATGGATGGATGTTTACTGTAGCTGAGTATGGATGGAGTGGATGGATGGATGTTTACTGTAGCTGAGTATGGATGGAGTGGATGGGTGGATGTTTACTGTAGCTGAGTGTGGATGGATGTTTACTGTAGTTGAGTATGGATGGAGTGGATGGATGTTTACTGTAGCTGAGTATGGATGGAGTGGATGGATGTTTACTGTAGCAGAGTATGGATGGAGTGGATGGATGTTTACTGTAGCAGAGTATGGATGGAGTGGATGGATGTTTACTGTAGCAGAGTATGGATGGAGTGGATGGATGTTTACTGTAGCTGAGTATGGATGGAGTGGATGGATGTTTACTGTAGCTGAGTATGGATGGAGTGGATGGATGTTTACTGTAGCTGAGTATGGATGGAGTGGATGGATGTTTACTGGAGCTGAGTATGGATGGAGTGGATGGATGTTTACTGGAGCTGAGTATGGATGGAGTGGATGGATGTTTACTGTAGCTGAGTATGGATGGAGTGGATGGATGTTTACTGTAGCTGAGTATGGATGGAGTGGATGGATGGATGTTTACTGTAGCTGAGTATGGATGGAGTGGATGGATGGATGTTTACTGTAGCTGAGTATGGATGGAGTGGATGGATGGATGTTTACTGTAGCTGAGTATGGATGAAGTGGATGGATGTTTACTGTAGCTGAGTATGGATGAAGTGGATGGATGTTTACTGTAGCTGAGTATGGATGGAGTGGATGGATGGATGTTTACTGTAGCTGAGTGGATGGATGTTTACTGTAGTTGAGTATGGATGGAGTGGATGGATGTTTACTGTAGCTGAGTATGGATTGATGGATGCTTACTGTAGCTGAGTATGGATGGAGTGGATGGATGGATGTTTACTCTAGCTGAGTATGGATGGAGTGGATGGATGGATGTTTACTGTAGCGGAGTATGGATGGAGTGGATGGATGGATGTTTACTGTAGCTGAGTATGGATGGATGTTTACTGTAGCGGAGTATGGATGGAGTGGATGGATGGATGTTTACTGTAGCAGAGTATGGATGGATGTTTACTGTAGCTGAGTATGGATGGATGTTTACTGTAGCGGAGTATGGATGGAGTGGATGGATGGATGTTTACTGTAGCAGAGTATGGATGGATGTTTACTGTTGCAGAGTATGGATGGATTGGATGGATGTTTACTGTAGCAGAGTATGGATGGGTTGGGTTAGGGGTGTCTCCAACTGAATGTTCCCCCTCAACCCCACATACATCACATCACAGTGCAGTTATCACAAAACATGTACTTTTCCCTGTTTATAGTCTAACTATACGTTATGGCTGTAAAGGCCTGGGGAAAGCTGTGTCAGTTAAATCAAACCAGAGAGGAAGAGGTGAACTCTAGTTAACTTTGGTGAATTTGAGAGGCATGCAGGACAATTAATTCATTATGAGATGCAGATTACCAAAACATATACACACGGTTCTACCTGCCCCCCCTCTCTCTTCCTGCTGGCCTGCCTGCCCCTCCTCTCTCCTCCTCCTCCTGGCCTGTCTGCCCCTCCTCTCTCCTCCTCCTGCTGGCCTGTCTGCTCCTGCTGGCCTGTCTGCCCCTCCTCTCTCCCTCTCCTGCTGGCCTGTCTGCCCCTCCTCTCTCCTCCTCCTTCTGGCCTGTCTGCCCCTCCTCTCTCCTCCTCCTGCTGGCCTGTCTGCTCCTGCTGGCCTGTCTGCCCCTCCTCTCTCCCTCTCCTGCTGGCCTGTCTGCCCCTCCTCTCTCCCTCTCCTGCTGGCCTGTCTGCCCCTCCTCTCTCCCTCTCCTGCTGGCCTGTCTGCCCCTCCTCTCTCCCTCTCCTGCTGGCCTGTCTGCCCCTCCTCTCTCCTCTTCCTGCTGGCCTGTCTGCCCCTCCTCTCTCCTCCTCCTGCTGGCCTGTCTGCCCCTCCTCTCTCCTCCTCCTGCTGGCCTGTCTGCCCCTCCTCTCTCCTCCTCCTGCTGGCCTGTCTGCCCCTCCTCTCTCCTCCTCCTGCTGGCCTGTCTGCCCCTCCTCTCTCCTCCTCCTGCTGGCCTGTCTGCCCCTCCTCTCTCCTCCTCCTTCTGGCCTGTCTGCCCTTCCTCTCTCCCTCTCCTGCTGGCCTGTCTGCCCTTCCTCTCTCCCTCTCCTGCTGGCCTGTCTGCCCCTCCTCTCTCCCTCTCCTGCTGGCCTGTCTGCCCCTCCTCTCTCCTCCTCCTTCTGGCCTGTCTGCCCCTCCTCTCTCCTCCTCCTGCTGGCCTGTCTGCTCCTGCTGGCCTGTCTGCCCCTCCTCTCTCCCTCTCCTGCTGGCCTGTCTGCCCCTCCCTCTCCTGCTGGCCTGTCTGCCCCTCCTCTCTCCCTCTCCTGCTGGCCTGTCTGCCCCTCCTCTCTCCTCTTCCTGCTGGCCTGTCTGCCCTCCTCTCTCTCCTCCTCCTGCTGGCCTGTCTGCCCCTCCTCTCTCCTCCTCCTGCTGGCCTGTCTGCCCCTCCTCTCTCCTCCTCCTGCTGGCCTGTCTGCCCCTCCTCTCTCCTCCTCCTGCTGGCCTGTCTGCCCCTCCTCTCTCCTCCTCCTTCTGGCCTGTCTGCCCTTCCTCTCTCCCTCTCCTGCTGGCCTGTCTGCCCCTCCTCTCTCCCTCTCCTGCTGGCCTGCCTGCTCTTCGCTAATGACCGAGTGTGTGTACACTCTTCGGTCTGTTACATGAAGAATATCCTAGCTTAAGCTATTCATGGGACCGACGTCGCTGGGTATACAGAGGTATCTTCGGGCCTGTCTTGCGAGCCCGGGGTAGACTACGCTGAGTGGTTGGGGTTGTGTTTGTCTCATAATATGAAATGACTCTAGGCTACTTGTATAGCCTGTATTGATGACCCTTTTCAGACTTGTCTAGTTAAATAAAGTTTACATTTAATATATATAAATATATTTAATGTAACCTTTATTTAACTAGGCAGGTCAGTTAAGAACAAATTCTTATTTTCAATGACGGCCTAGGAACAATGGGTTAACTGCCTTGTTCAGGGGCAGAACGACAGATTTTTACCTTGTCAGGTCAGGGATTCGATCTTGCAACCTTTCGGTTACTAGTCCAATGCTCTAGGCTACCTGCCGCCCCATATATAATGGTTTGTTTGTTAGGGTGGGTTACACTACAGCGTTCTACTGTCTGAAAAGGCACAGCGTTCCACCGTCTGAAAAGTTATCAATTCTCGACATGTTACTGTAGCTACATTCTATGTCTGTAAAAGGTTGTGTTAGATATAACTAAATTGCCCTGCCTTTGTGGTCATACATACGTGATAGGACCATTATTCTGCCTTGTGAATTGCTGTGGAATTTAATGATTTTACTTATCGTTTTAACGGAAAACCGATTTAAAAAAATAAATAAAAATTAGCTGTTTAAATGTTAAGAAACATTGTGGCTGGATGCTTGCTGAAGCTGATTTGACCTCAGGGTGACTGGGGTATTTAGTGTTGTCCTGCTAATCTCTTTTAGCATGCCCGTCATACATAGCTCTCCTATTAGCTCCTGCTATATTAGATCTATATGGGCTCGGAATCACCTCGATTAGACTTTCTCAGATAAGAGGTTTAATAGTTGAATTTAACACGATTTTTTTGATATAGATGCATAATTGTATAAGATGTCAACTCCCCTAGAAATATGAGTCGGAGAAGTTTTAGTTGGAGCTCGTTAAGAAAGGAAAGATATAGTCTTGAACAAGCACGGTGACGTCCATCACAATTAGCACTAAAGCGACAACTACAGTTCCCGTCAAAGTATTCACACTCATTGACTTTTTCTACATTTTGTTGTGAATTTAAGTGGATTAAATGGATTAAATATAGTTTTTTTGGGGGGGGGGCACTGGCCTACAAACAATACCACATGTCAAAGTGGAATTATGTTTTTGAAATTTTTACAAATGAATAGAAAATGAAAAGTGTAAATGTGTTCAGTAAGTATTGAACCCCTTTTTGCTATGGTAAACCTAAATGCGTTTGAGTTCAAATTAGCTCAAGAAGTCACATAATAAATTGCATGGGCAATATTGGTGGTTAACATTTTTGAACATCTCTGTACCCCACACATACAATTATCTGTCCCAGACATTAAATATCCCTTTGACCATGGTGAAGTTATTAGTTACACTTTGGATGGTGTATCAATACACCCAGTCACTACAAAGATACAGGCGTCCTTCCTGACTCAGTTGCCGGAGAGGAAGGAAACCACTCAAGTATTTCACCATGAGGCCAATGGTGACTTTAAAACAGTTACAGAGTTTAATGGCTGTGATAGGAGAAAACTGATTTGCCAAATGGAGGGCAGGGAGAGATGTGTACCCGTCTCTCTGTGTGTGTGGAGTAAAGGTGATAGCGTCCCCACCCCCTCTGGTTCCACATGTGACATGCTGATTACAGAGTATTTTGTGTAGATCATTGACAGAAAATGACAAATCAATTTCTATCCCACTTTGTAACACATTAGTGTGGAAAAAGTCAAGGGGTGTGAATGCTTTCTGAAGGCGCTGTACTTTACATGGTGTTATGTTTAGTATTGAAGAATGTTCTAGAAGTGGACGACTGGTGAACTGTACTGTATTCCCTTTTCTGTTGTTGCTTCAAAGTCTGGTATTGATTTTTGACTAATTAAAGTCATTGATCGTCTGTAGTGTGTCAACCCTACAGACCATTACAGACTGGAGCTGTCAATCCCTACAGACCATTACAGACTGGAGCTGTCAATCCCTACAGACCATTACAGACTGGAGCTGTCAAACCCTACAGACCATTACAGACTGGAGCTGTCAATCCCTACAGACCATTACAGACTGGAGCTGTCAAACCCTACAGACCATTACAGACTGGAGCTGTCAAACCCTACAGACCATTACAGACTGGAGCTGTCAAACATTATTTCTAGATCTTGTGGTGTTGTTGCTGTTTGACTGTGTCTTTGTGTTGCCAGATTTCACCCTGCCTTACAGTAGTTTGTGTTGCCAGATTTCCCCCTGCCTTACAGTAGTTTGTGTTGCCAGATTTCCCCCTGCCTTACAGTAGTTTGTGTTGCCAGATTTCACCCTGCCTTACAGTAGTTTGTGTTGCCAGATTTCACCCTGCTGTCTCTGCTGGAAGTGTTCCTGAGCCGGGAGGTGAATGCCGTCCCCCAGAGGGCGGGGAAAGACCAGAAGACCGGTGCATTGCACTCTGAGAAGCGGTCACGCGGTGGCAGCAGCAGTGGCTCCACCTGGAAGGTCCTGCGTCGCTCCCGCCGAACCGCTCAGTGCTACTCCGTAAGGGATGCTCGCCGCTCCCAGCTCTCCACCTCTGACTCAGATGCCAACTCTGACAACAAGGCCGTCGCCGGTGGCACAGGTGGACTGCGTAGTCGGCGTTCTCGCGGTTCTACGATCCGTGTGAGCTGCCAGCATCACCGTTCAGAGGCTCCCTTGTTACCCTCGCCCCCTGTCCCCCCTCCCGAAAAGACCATGGCTTCGCCTTTCCCGCTCTACCCCCAACCCCGGTCGCTGGGGGGGTCCCAGACCACCCTGGACACGGAGACCCTGACTGACCCAGCTGCCATGTCCATATTCAACCGGATGGAGAACTCTCCCTTCGACCTCTGTCATGTTCTGCTCTCGCTCCTGGAGAAGGTATTTTCTAGTTGTATAGAATGTGAAGTTCCCAATGCACAGCCTTGTCAATCTTGCTCAAGCGCTCCATTTTTTTGATACAACCAGGACCACAATGGAAATAAGTTGGTCGACTTTTGTGTTTTTAATACTAAATCATGTTGAATGTATTGTTGTTCTCAAGTGACTACAGTAGCTCTCTATATATGTATTTTAAATATGTCCCAAAAAATCATTCATTCATTTTTATTTTTTTTTCAAGGTGTGTAAGTTTGACATGAGCATCAACCACAACCCGGGTCTGGCCGTCAGTGTGGTGCCTACCCTCACTGAGATCCTTACAGAGTTTGGAGACTGCTGTGGTCCGGGGGTGGGAGGAGGAGGAGAGGGGGTGGAGGAGCTGGCTGGAGGCTGGACAGAGGAACCCATCGCCCTGGTCCAGGTACCCCTTTTTACTTACATTGTTCTTAATTGAATAGAATAATTACATAATGTAAATGCTTTAATTGGTCTTTTACACATTGTGCTGTACTTACTATTGGCATTGTAGTGTGATAGTTTGACATTGTATTGACATTGTAGTGTGATAGTTTGACATTGTAGTGTGATAGTGTGATAGTTTGACATTGTATTGACATTGTAGTGTGATAGTTTGACATTGTAGTGTGATAGTTTGACATTGTATTGACATTGTAGTGTGATAGTTTGACATTGTAGTGTGATAGTTTGGCATTGTATTGACATTGTAGTGTGATAGTTTGACATTATGTTGACATTGTAGTGTGATAGTTTGACATTGTATTGACATTGTAGTGTGATAGTTTGACATTGTAGTGTAATAGTTTGACGTTGTAGTGTGATAGTTTGACATTGTATTGACATTGTAGTGTGATAGTTTGACGTTATTATTGACATTGTAGTGTGATGGTTTGGCATTGTAGTGTGATAGTTTGACATTATATTGGCATTGTAGTGTGATAGTTTGACATTATATTGACATTGTAGTGTGATAGTTTGACATTGTATTGGCATTGTAGTGTGATAGTTTGACATTGTAGTGTGATAGTTTGACATTGTAGTGTGATAGTTTGACATTGTATTGACATTGTAGTGTGATAGTTTGACATTGTAGTGTGATAGTTTGACATTGTACTGTGATAGTTTGACGTTGTATTGACATTGTAGTGTGATAGTTTGACATTGTAGTGTGCTAGTTTGACATTGTAGTGTGATAGTTTGACATTGTAGTGTGCTAGTTTGACATTGTAGTGTGATAGTTTGACATTGTATTGACATTGTAGTGTGATAGTTTGACATTGTAGTGTGATAGTTTGACATTGTATTGACATTGTAGTGTGATAGTTTGACATTGTAGTGTGATAGTTTGACGTTGTAGTGTGATAGTTTGACATTGTATTGACATTGTAGTGTGATAGTTTGACATTGTATTTACATTGTAGTGTGATAGTTTGACATTATATTGGCATTGTAGTGTGATAGTTTGACATTATATTGACATTGTAGTGTGATAGTTTGACATTGTAGTGTGATTGTAGTGTGATAGTTTGACATTGTAGTGTGATAGTTTGACATTGTGTAGTGTGACATTGTAGTGTGATAGTTTGACATTGTAGTGTGATAGGTTTGACATTGTATTGTGTTGTAGTGTGATAGTTTGACATTGTATTTTGACATTGTAGTGTGATAGTTTGACATTGTATTGACATTGTAGTGTGATAGTTTGACATTGGTAGTGTGATAGTTTGACGTTGTAGTGTGATAGTTTGACATTGTATTGACATTGTAGTGTGATAGTTTGACATTGTAGTGTGATAGTTTGGCATTGTAGTGTGATAGTTTGACATTGTATTGACATTGTGGTGTGATGGTTTGACATTGTAGTGTGATAGTTTGACATTGTATTGACATTTGTAGTGTGATAGTTTGACATTATATTGACATTGTAGTGTGATAGTTTGACATTGTATTGACATTGTAGTGTGATAGTTTGACATTGTAGTGTGATAGTTTGACATTGTAGTGTGATAGTTTGACATTGTATTGACATTGTAGTGTGATAGTTTGACATTGTAGTGTGATAGTTTGACATTGTATTGACGTGATAGTTTGACATTGTATTGACATTGTAGTGTGATAGTTTGACATTGTATTGACATTGTAGTGTGATAGTTTGACATTGTAGTGTGATAGTTTGACATTGTAGTGTGATAGTTTGACATTGTAGTGTGATAGTTTGACATTGTATTGACATTGTAGTGTGATAGTTTGACTGTGTTGACATTGTAGTGTGATAGTTTGACATTGTATTGACATTGTAGTGTGATAGTTTGACATTGTAGTAATAGTTTGACATTGTAGTGTGATAGTTTGACATTATATTGACATTGTAGTGTGATAGTTTGACATTGTAGTGTGATAGTTTGACATTGTATTGACATTGTAGTGTGATAGGTTTGACATTGTATTGACATTGTAGTGTGATAGTTTGACATTGTAGTGTGATAGGTTTGACATTGTAGTGTATTGACGTAGTTTGACATTGTTTGACATTGTAGGTGTGATAGTTTGACATTGACATTGTAGTGTGCTAGTTTGACATTGTAGTGTGATGGTTTGACATTGTAGTGATATGGTTTGACATTGTAGTGTGATGGTTTGACATTGTAGTGTGATAGTTTGACATTGTAGTGCTGGTTTGATTGTAGGTGTGCTAGTTTGACATTGTTTGTAGTGTGACATTGTAGTGTGAGTTTGACATTGTATTGACATTGTAGTGTGATAGTTTGACATTGTATTGACATTGTAGTGTGATAGTTTGACATTGTAGTGTGATAGTTTGACATTGTAGTGTGATAGGTTTGACATTGTAGTGTGATAGTTTGACATTGTATTGACATTGTGTAGTGTGATAGTTTGACATTGACATTGTAGTGTGATGGTTTGACATTGGCATTGTAGTGTGATAGTTTGACATTGCATTGTAGTGTGATGGTTTGACATTGTATTGACATTGTAGTGTGATAGTTTGACATTATATTGACATTGTAGTGTGATAGTTTGACATTGTATTGACATTGTAGTGTGATAGTTTGACATTGTATTGACATTGTAGTGTGATAGTTTGACATTGTAGTGTGATAGTTTGACATTGTATTGACATTGTAGTGTGATAGTTTGACATTGTTGTGATATTGACATTGTAGTGTGATAGTTTGACATTGTATTGACATTGTAGTGTGATAGTTTGACATTGTAGTGTGATAGTTTGACATTGTATTGACATTGTAGTGTGATAGTTTGACATTATTGACATTGTAGTGTGATAGTTTGACATTGTATTGACATTGTAGTGTGATAGTTTGACATTGTAGTGTGATAGTTTGACGTTGTAGTGTGATAGTTTGACATTGTGTTGACATTGTAGTGTGATAGTTTGACATTGTAGTGTGATAGTTTGGCATTGTAGTGTGATAGTTTGACATTGTATTGACATTGTAGTGTGATAGTTTGACATTATATTGACATTGTAGTGTGATAGTTTGACATTGTATTGACATTGTAGTGTGATAGTTTGAATTGTAGTGTGATGGATTTGACATTGTAGTGTGATAGTTTGACATTGTAGTGTGATAGTTTGACATTGTATTGACATTGTAGTGTGATAGTTTGACATTGTAGTGTGATAGTTTGACATTGTAGTGTGATAGTTTGACATTGTTATAGTTTGGCATTGTAGTGTGATAGTTTGACATTGTATTGACATTGTAGTGTGATAGTTTGACATTGTAGTGTGATAGTTTGACATTGTAGTGTGATAGTTTGACATTGTATTGACATTGTAGTGTGATAGTTTGACATTGTAGTGTGATAGTTTGACGTTGTATTGACATTGTAGTGTGATGGTTTGACATTGTATGTGATAGTGTGACGTTGTATTGACATTGTAGTGTGATAGTTTGACATTGTAGTGATACTAGTTTGACATTGTAGTGTGATAGTTTGACATTGTATTGACATTGTAGTGTGATAGTTTGACATTGTATTAGTGTGATAGTTTGACATTGTATTGACATTGTAGTGTGATGGTTTGACATTGTAGTGTGATAGTTTGACGTTGTATTGACATTGTAGTGTGATAGTTTGACATTGTGTTGACATTGTAGTGTGATAGTTTGACATTGTATTTACATTGTAGTGTGATAGTTTGGCATTGTAGTGTGATAGTTTGACATTGTATTGACATTGTAGTGTGATAGTTTGACATTGTAGTGTGATAGTTTGACATTGTATTGACATTGTAGTGTGATAGTTTGACATTGTATTGACATTGTAGTGTGATAGTTTGACATTGTATTGACATTGTAGTGTGATAGTTTGACATTGTAGTGTGATAGTTTGACATTGTATTGACATTGTAGTGTGATAGTTTGACATTGTAGTGTGATAGTTTGGCATTGTAGTGTGATAGTTTGACATTGTAGTGTGATAGTTTGACATTGTAGTGTGATAGTTTGACATTGTAGTGTGATAGTTTGACATTGTATTGACATTGTAGTGTGATAGTTTGACATTGTAGTGTGATAGTTTGACATTGTAGTGTGATAGTTTGACATTGTATTGACATTGTAGTGTGATAGCTTGACATTGTATTGACATTGTAGTGTGATAGTTTGCCGTTGTATTGACAATGTAGTGTGATAGTTTGACATTGTATTGACATTGTAGTGTGATAGTTTGACATTGTAGTGTGATAGTTTGACATTGTAGTGTGATAGTTTGCCGTTGTATTGACATTGTAGTGTGATAGTTTGACATTGTATTGACATTGTAGTGTGATAGTTTGACATTGTAGTGTGATAGTTTGACATTGTATTGACATTGTAGTGTGATAGTTTGACATTGTAGTGTGATAGTTTGACATTGTATTGACATTGTAGTGTGATAGTTTGACATTGTATTGGCATTGTAGTGTGATAGTTTGACATTGTATTGACATTGTAGTGTGATAGTTTGACATTATATTGGCATTGTAGTGTGATAGTTTGACATTGTAGTGTGATAGTTTGACGTTGTAGTGTGATAGTTTGACATTGTATTGACATTGTAGTGTGATAGTTTGACATTGTAGTGTGATAGTTTGACATTGTAGTGTGATAGTTTGACATTGTATTGACATTGTAGTGTGATAGTTTGACATTGTAGTGTGATAGTTTGACATTGTAGTGTGATGACATTGTAGTGTGATAGTTTGACATTGTAGTGTGACATTGTAGTGTTGAGTATAGTTTGACATTGTATTGACATTGTAGTGTGATAGTTTGACATTGTAGTGTGATAGTTTGACATGGCAGTGTGATTGACATTGTAGTGTGATAGTTTGATTGACATTGTAGTGTGATAGTTGACATTGTAGTGTGATTGGTGTTGTAGTGTGATAGTCATTGTAGTGTGATATTTGACATTGTAGTGTGATAGTTTGACATTGTATTGACATTGTAGTGTGATAGTTTGACATTGTATTGACATTGTAGTGTGATAGTTTGACATTGTATTGACATTGTAGTGTGATAGTTTGACATTGTATGACATTGTAGTGTGATAGTTTGACATTGTATTGGCATTGTAGTGTGATAGTTTGACATTGTATTGATAGCATTGTAGTGTGATAGTTTGACATTATATTGACATTGTAGTGTGATAGTTTGACATTGTAGTGTGATAGTTTGACATTGTAGTGTGATAGTTTGACATTGTATTGACATTGTAGTGTGATAGTTTGACATTGTAGTGTGATAGTTTGACATTGTATTGACATTGTAGTGTGATAGTTTGACATTGTAGTGTGATAGTTTGACATTGTAGTGTGATAGTTTGACATTGTATTGACATTGTAGTGTGATAGTTTGACATTGTAGTGTGATAGTTTGACATTGTAGTGTGATGGTTTGACATTGTAGTGTGATGGTTTGACATTGTAGTGTGAGTTTGACATTGTAGTGTGATAGTTTGACATTGTATTGACATTGTAGTGTGATAGTTTGACATTGTAGTGTGATAGTTTGACATTGTGGTGTGATAGTTTGACATTGTAGTGTGATAGTTTGACATTGTATTGACATTGTAGTGTGATAGTTTGACATTGTATTGACATTGTAGTGTGATAGTTTGACATTGTATTGACATTGTAGTGTGATAGTTTGACATTGTATTGACATTGTAGTGTGATAGTTTGACATTGTATTGACATTGTAGTGTGATAGTTTGACATTGTAGTGTGATAGTTTGACATTGTATTGGCATTGTAGTGTGATAGTTTGACATTGTAGTGATGGTTTGATAGTTTGACATTGGTATTGACATTGTAGTGTGATAGTTTGACATTGTATTGACATTGTAGTGTGATAGTTTGACATTGTATTGACATTGTAGTGTGATAGTTTGACATTGTATTGACATTGTAGTGTGATAGTTTGACATTGTAGTGTGATAGTTTGACATTGTAGTGTGATAGTTTGACATTGTAGTGTGTGATGGTTTGACATTGTAGTGTGATAGTTGCATTGTAGTGTGATAGTTTGACATTGTATTGACATTGTAGTGTGATAGTTTGACATTATATTGACATTGTAGTGTGATAGTTTGACATGACATTGTAGTGTGATAGTTTGACATTGGCATTGTAGTGTGATAGTTTGACATTGTAGTGTGATAGTTTGACATTGTAGTGTGATAGTTTGACATTGTATTGACATTGTAGTGTGATAGTTTGACATTGTAGTGTGATAGTTTGACATTGTAGTGTGATAGTTTGACGTTGTATTGACATTGTAGTGTGATAGTTTGACATTGTAGTGTGCTAGTTTGACATTGTAGTGTGCTAGTTTGACATTGTAGTGTGCTAGTTTGACATTGTAGTGTGAGAGTTTGACATTGTATTGACATTGTAGTGTGATAGTTTGACATTGTAGTGTGATAGTTTGACATTGTATTGACATTGTAGTGTGATAGTTTGACATTGTAGTGTAATAGTTTGACATTGTAGTGTGATAGTTTGACATTGTATTGACATTGTAGTGTGATAGTTTGACATTGTATTTACATTGTAGTGTGATAGTTTGACATTGTAGTGTGATAGTTTGGCATTGTAGTGTGATAGTTTGGCATTGTAGTGTGATAGTTTGACATTGTAGTGTGATAGTTTGACATTGTAGTGTGATAGTTTGACATTGTAGTGTGATAGTTTGACATTGTAGTGTGATAGTTTGACATTGTATTGACATTGTAGTGTGATAGTTTGACATTGTAGTGTGATAGTTTGACATTGTATTGACATTGTAGTGTGATAGTTTGACATTGTATTGACATTGTAGTGTGATAGTTTGACATTGTATTGACATTGTAGTGTGATAGTTTGACATTGTATTGACATTGTAGTGTGATAGTTTGACATTGTAGTGTGATAGTTTGACATTGTAGTGTGATAGTTTGCCGTTGTATTGACATTGTAGTGTGATAGTTTGACATTGTATTGACATTGTAGTGTGATAGTTTGACATTGTATTGACATTGTAGTGTGATAGTTTGACATTGTATTGGCATTGTAGTGTGATAGTTTGACATTGTAGTGTGATAGTTTGACATTGGTTTGACATTGTAGTGTGATAGTTTGACGTTGTTTTGACATTGTAGTGTGATAGTTTGACGTTGTTTTGACATTGTAGTGTGATAGTTTGACGTTGTATTGACATTGTAGTGTGATAGTTTGACATTGTAGTGTGCTGGTTTGACATTGTGGTGTGCTAGTTTGACATTGTAGTATGATAGTATTGACATTGTAGTGTGATAGTTTGACATTGTATTTACATTGTAGTGTGATAGTTTGGCATTGTAGTGTGATAGTTTGGCATTGTAGTGTGATAGTTTGACATTATATTGACATTGTAGTGTGATAGTTTGACATTGTAGTGTGATAGTTTGACATTGTATTGGACATTGTAGTGTGATAGTTTGACATTGTAGTGTGATAGTTTGACATTGTATTGACATTGTAGTGTGATAGTTTGACATTGTAGTGTGATAGTTTGACATTGTATTGACATTGTAGTGTGATAGTTTGACGTTGTTTTGACATTGTAGTGTGATAGTTTGACGTTGTATTGACATTGTAGTGTGATAGTTTGACGTTATATTGGCATTGTAGTGTGAGAGTTTGACATTGTATTGACATTGTAGTGTGATAGTTTGACATTGTAGTGTGATAGTTTGACATTGTATTGACATTGTAGTGTGATAGTTTGACATTGTATTGACATTGTAGTGTGATAGTTTGACATTGTATTGACATTGTAGTGTGATAGTTTGACATTGTAGTGTAATAGTTTGACATTGTAGTGTGATAGTTTGACATTGTGTTGACATTGTAGTGTGATAGTTTGACATTGTATTTACATTGTAGTGTGATAGTTTGACATTGTATTGGCATTGTAGTGTGATAGTTTGACATTATATTGACATTGTAGTGTGATAGTTTGACATTGTATTGGCATTGTAGTGTGATAGTTTGACATTGTATTGGCATTGTAGTGTGATAGTTTGACATTGTAGTGTGATAGTTTGACATTGTATTGACATTGTAGTGTGATAGTTTGACATTGTAGTGGGATAGTTTGACATTGTAGTGTGATAGTTTGACATTATATTGACATTGTAGTGTGATAGTTTGACATTGTAGTGTGATAGTTTGACATTGTAGTGTGATAGTTTGACATTGTATTGACATTGTAGTGTGATAGTTTGACATTGTAGTGTGATAGTTTGACATTGTAGTGTGATAGTTTGACATTGTAGTGTGATAGTTTGACATTGTAGTGTGATAGTTTGACATTGTAGTGTGCTAGTTTGACATTGTAGTGTGATAGTTTGACATTGTATTGACATTGTAGTGTGATAGTTTGACATTGTATTGACATTGTAGTGTGATAGTTTGACATTGTGACATTGTGTAGAGTTTGACATAGTTTGGCGTTGTAGTGTGATAGTTTGACATTGTGTTGACATTGTAGTGTGATAGTTTGACATTGTATTTACATTGTAGTGTGATAGTTTGGCATTGTAGTGTGATAGTTTGACATTATATTGACATTGTAGTGTGATAGTTTGACATTGTATTGGCATGGTAGTGTGCTAGTTTGACATTGTAGTGTGAGAGTTTGACATTGTATTGACATTGTAGTGTGATAGTTTGACATTGTATTGACATTGTAGTGTGATAGTTTGACATTGTAGTGTAATAGTTTGACGTTGTAGTGTGATAGTTTGACATTGTGTTGACATTGTAGTGTGATAGTTTGACATTGTATTTACATTGTAGTGTGATAGTTTGGCATTGTAGTGTGATAGTTTGACATTGTATTGACATTGTAGTGTGATAGTTTGACATTGTAGTGTGATAGTTTGACATTGTATTGACATTGTAGTGTGATAGTTTGACATTGTAGTGTAATAGTTTGACGTTGTAGTGTGATAGTTTGACATTGTGTTGACATTGTAGTGTGATAGTTTGACATTGTATTTACATTGTAGTGTGATAGTTTGACATTATATTGGCATTGTAGTGTGATAGTTTGACATTATATTGACATTGTAGTGTGATAGTTTGACATTGTATTGGCATTGTAGTGTGATAGTTTGACATTGTAGTGTGATAGTTTGACATTGTATTGACATTGTAGTGTGATAGTTTGACATTGTAGTGTGATAGTTTGACGTTGTATTGACATTGTAGTGTGATAGTTTGACATTGTGTTGACATTGTAGTGTGATAGTTTGACATTGTATTGACATTGTAGTGTGATAGTTTGACATTGTAGTGTAATAGTTTGACGTTGTAGTGTGATAGTTTGACATTGTGTTGACATTGTAGTGTGATAGTTTGGCATTGTAGTGTGATAGTTTGGCATTGTAGTGTGATAGTTTGACATTATATTGGCATTGTAGTGTGATAGTTTGACATTATATTGACATTGTAGTGTGATAGTTTGACATTGTATTGGCATTGTAGTGTGATAGTTTGACATTGTAGTGGCATTGTAGTGTGATAGTTTGACATTGTAGTGTGATAGTTTGACATTGTAGTGTGATAGTTTGACATTGTATTGACATTGTAGTGTGATAGTTTGACATTGTAGTGTGATAGTTTGACATTGTACTGTGATAGTTTGACGTTGTATTGACATTGTAGTGTGCTAGTTTGACATTGTAGTGTGCTAGTTTGACATTGTAGTGTGCTAGTTTGACATTGTAGTGTGCTAGTTTGACATTGTAGTGTGAGAGTTTGACATTGTATTGACATTGTAGTGTGATAGTTTGACATTGTAGTGTGATAGTTTGACATTGTATTGACATTGTAGTGTGATAGTTTGACATTGTAGTGTAATAGTTTGACGTTGTAGTGTGATAGTTTGACATTGTATTGACATTGTAGTGTGATAGTTTGGCATTGTAGTGTGATAGTTTGACATTATATTGACATTGTAGTGTGATAGTTTGACATTGTATTGGCATGGTAGTGTGATAGTTTGACATTGTAGTGTGCTAGTTTGACATTGTAGTGTGCTAGTTTGACATGGTAGTGTGATAGTTTGACATTGTAGTGTGCTAGTTTGACATTGTAGTGTGCTAGTTTGACATTGTAGTGTGCTAGTTTGACATTGTAGTGTGCTAGTTTGACATTGTAGTGTGCTAGTTTGACATTGTAGTGTGCTAGTTTGACATTGTAGTGTGCTAGTTTGACATTGTAGTGTGCTAGTTTGACATTGTATTTACATTGTAGTGTGATAGTTTGACATTGTATTGGCATGGTAGTGTGATAGTTTGACATTGTAGTGGGATAGTTTGACATTGTAGTGGGATAGTTTGACATTGTAGTGTGATAGTTTGACATTGTAGTGTAATAGTTTGACGTTGTAGTGTGATAGTTTGACATTGTGTTGACATTGTAGTGTGATAGTTTGACATTGTATTGGCATTGTAGTGTGATAGTTTGACATTATATTGACATTGTAGTGTGATAGTTTGACATTATATTGACATTGTAGTGTGATAGTTTGACATTGTATTGGCATTGTAGTGTGATAGTTTGACATTGTAGTGTGATAGTTTGACATTGTATTGACATTGTAGTGTGATAGTTTGACATTGTAGTGGGATAGTTTGACATTGTATTTACATTGTAGTGTGATAGTTTGACATTGTAGTGTGATAGTTTGACGTTGTATTGACATTGTAGTGTGATAGTTTGACATTGTGTTGACATTGTAGTGTGATAGTTTGACATTGTATTGACATTGTAGTGTGATAGTTTGACATTGTAGTGTAATAGTTTGACGTTGTAGTGTGATAGTTTGACATTGTGTTGACATTGTAGTGTGATAGTTTGGCATTGTAGTGTGATAGTTTGACATTATATTGGCATTGTAGTGTGATAGTTTGACATTATATTGACATTGTAGTGTGATAGTTTGACATTGTATTGGCATTGTAGTGTGATAGTTTGACATTGTAGTGGCATTGTAGTGTGATAGTTTGACATTGTAGTGTGATAGTTTGACATTGTAGTGTGATAGTTTGACATTGTATTGACATTGTAGTGTGATAGTTTGACATTGTAGTGTGATGTTTGACATTGTAGTGTGATAGTTTGACATTGTACTGTGATAGTTTGACGTTGTATTGACATTGTAGTGTGATAGTTTGACATTGTAGTGTGCTAGTTTGACATTGTAGTGTGATAGTTTGACATTGTAGTGTGATAGTTTGACATTGTACTGTGATAGTTTGACGTTGTATTGACATTGTAGTGTGATAGTTTGACATTGTAGTGTGATAGTTTGACATTGTAGTGTGCTAGTTTGACATTGTAGTGTGCTAGTTTGACATTGTAGTGTGATAGTTTGACATTGTATTGACATTGTAGTGTGATAGTTTGACATTGTAGTGTGATAGTTTGACATTGTATTGACATTGTAGTGTGATAGTTTGACATTGTAGTGTAATAGTTTGACGTTGTAGTGTGATAGTTTGACATTGTGTTGACATTGTAGTGTGATAGTTTGACATTGTATTTACATTGTAGTGTGATAGTTTGACATTGTAGTGTGATAGTTTGACATTGTATTGACATTGTAGTGTGATAGTTTGACATTGTAGTGTGATAGTTTGACATTGTAGTGTGATAGTTTGACATTGTAGTGTGATAGTTTGACATTGTAGTGTGATAGTTTGACATTGTAGTGTGATAGTTTGACATTGTATTGACATTGTAGTGTGATAGTTTGACATTGTATTGACATTGTAGTGTGATAGTTTGACATTGTAGTGTGATAGTTTGACATTGTAGTGTGATAGTTTGACATTGTATTGACATTGTAGTGTGATAGTTTGACATTGTATTGACATTGTAGTGTGATAGTTTGACATTGTAGTGTGATAGTTTGACATTGTATTGACATTTGTGTGTGTGACATTGTATTGACATTGTAGTGTGATAGTTTGATTGTATTGACATTGTAGTGTGATAGTTTGACATTGTATTGACATTGTAGTGTGATAGTTTGACATTGTATTGACATTGTAGTGTGATAGTTTGACATTGTATTGTGTAGTGTGATTTGGTTGACATTGTAGTGTGATAGTTTGACATTGTATTGACATTGTAGTGTGATAGTTTGACATTGTAGTGTGATAGTTTGACATTGTATTGACATTGTAGTGTGATAGTTTGACATTGTATTGACATTGTAGTGTGATGGTTGTTGTATTGGCATTGTAGTGATAGTTTGACATTGTGTTGACATTGTAGTGTGATAGTTTGACATTTGTAATGGTTGACATTGTAGTGTGATAGTGTGATAGTTTGACATTGTTGTAGTGTGATATTACATTGTAGTGTGATAGTTTGACATTGTAGTGTGTGTAGTGCGATGGTTTGACATTGTAGTGTGATAGTTTGACGTTGTAGTTGATAGTTTGACATTGTAGTGTGATAGTTTGGCATTGTAGTGTGATGGTTTGACATTGTATTGTTGTGATAGTTTGACATTGTATTGACATTGTAGTGTGATGGTTTGACATTGTAGTGTGATAGGTTTGACATTGTATTGACATTGTAGTGTGATAGTTTGACATTATATTGACATTGTAGTGTGATAGTTTGACATTGTATTGACATTGTAGTGTGATAGTTTGACATTGTAGTGAATAGTTTGACATTGTAGTGTGATAGTTTGACATTGTATTGACATTGTAGTGTGATGGTTTGACATTGTATTGACATTGTAGTGTGATAGGTTTGACATTGTATTGGCATTGTAGTGTGATAGTTTGACATTGTATTGACATTGTAGTGTGATAGTTTGACATTGTATTGACATTGTAGTGTGATAGTTTGACATTGTGATTGACATTGTAGTGTGATAGTTTGACATTGTATTGACATTGTAGTGTGATAGTTTGACATTGTAGTGTGATGGTTTGACATTGTAGTGTGATAGTTTGACATTGTATTGACATTGTAGTGTGATAGTTTGACATTGTAGTGTGATAGTTTGACATTGTAGTGTGATGGTTTGACATTGTATTGACATTGTAGTGTGATAGTTTGACATTGTAGGTGTGATAGTTTGACATTGTAGTGTGATAGGTTTGACGTTGTGTATTGACATTGTAGTGTGATAGTTTGACATTGTATTGGCATTGTAGTGTGATAGTTTGACATTGTAGTGTGATAGTTTGACATTGTAGTGTGCTGGTTTGACATTGTAGTGTGATAGTTTGACATTGTTTGACATTGTAGTGTGATAGTTTGACATTGTAGTGTGATAGTTTGACATTGTATTGACATTGTAGTGTGATAGTTTGACATTGTATTGGCATTGTAGTGTGATAGTTTGACATTGTATTGTAGTGTGATAGTTTGACATTGTAGTGTGATAGTTTGACATTGTATTGACATTGTAGTGTGATAGTTTGACATTGTATTGACATTGTAGTGTGATAGTTTGACATTGTATTGACATTGTAGTGTGATAGTTTGACATTGTAGTGGGATAGTTTGACATTGACATTGTAGTGTGATAGTTTGACATTGTATTGTGACATTGTAGTGTGATAGTTTGACAGTGTATATTGGCATTGTGGTGTGATAGTTTGACATTATATTGACATTGTAGTGTGATAGTTTGACATTGTATTGGCATTGTAGTGTGATAGTTTGACATTGTAGTGTGATAGTTTGACATTGTATTGACATTGTAGTGTGATAGTTTGACATTGTAGTGTGATAGTTTGACATTGTATTGACATTGTAGTGTGATAGTTTGACATTGTGTTGACATTGTAGTGTGATAGTTTGACATTGTATTGACATTGTAGTGTGATAGTTTGACATTGTAGTGTAATAGTTTGACGTTGTAGTGTGATAGTTTGACATTGTGTTGACATTGTAGTGTGATAGTTTGACATCGTTGTATTTACATTGTAGTGTGATAGTTTGGCATTGTAGTGTGATAGTTTGACATTATATTGGCATTGTAGTGTGATAGTTTGACATTATATTGACATTGTAGTGTGATAGTTTGACATTGTAGTGGCATTGTAGTGTGATAGTTTGACATTGTAGTGGCATTGTAGTGTGATAGTTTGACATTGTAGTGTGATAGGTTTGACATTGTAGTGTGATAGTTTGACATTGTATTGACATTGTAGTGTGATAGTTTGACATTGTACTGTGATAGTTTGACATTGTACTGTGATAGTTTGGCGTTGTATTGACATTGTAGTGTGCTAGTTTGACATTGTAGTGTGCTAGTTTGACATTGTAGTGTGCTAGTTTGACATTGTAGTGTGATAGTTTGACATTGTAGTGTGCTAGTTTGACATTGTATTGACATTGTAGTGTGATAGTTTGACATTGTTGTAGTGTGATAGTTTGACATTGTATTGACATTGTGTGTGTGATAGTTTGACATTGTGTTTGACATTGTAGTGTGATAGTTTGACATTGTATTTACATTGTAGTGTGATAGTTTGACATTGTAGTGTGATAGTTTGACATTGTAGTGTGATAGTATTTGACATTGTAGTGTGATAGTTTGACATTGTATTGGCATGGTAGTGTGATAGTTTGACATTGTAGTGTGCTAGTTTGACATTGTAGTGTGCTAGTTTGACATTGTAGTGTGCTAGTTTGACATTGTAGTGTGCTAGTTTGACATTGTAGTGTGCTAGTTTGACATTGTATTTACATTGTAGTGTGATAGTTTGACATTGTATTTACATTGTAGTGTGATAGTTTGGCATTGTAGTGTGATAGTTTGACATTGTATTGGCATGGTAGTGTGATAGTTTGACATTGTAGTGGGATAGTTTGACATTGTAGTGTGATAGTTTGACATTGTATTGACATTGTAGTGTGATAGTTTGACATTGTAGTGTAATAGTTTGACGTTGTAGTGTGATAGTTTGACATTGTGTTGACATTGTAGTGTGATAGTTTGACATTGTATTGGCATTGTAGTGTGATAGTTTGACATTATATTGACATTGTAGTGTGATAGTTTGACATTATATTGACATTGTAGTGTGATAGTTTGACATTGTATTGACATTGTAGTGTGATAGTTTGACATTGTAGTGTGATAGTTTGACATTGTATTTACATTGTAGTGTGATAGTTTGACATTGTAGTGTGATAGTTTGACGTTGTATTGACATTGTAGTGTGATAGTTTGACATTGTGTTGACATTGTAGTGTGATAGTTTGACATTGTATTGACATTGTAGTGTGATAGTTTGACATTGTAGTGTAATAGTTTGACGTTGTAGTGTGATAGTTTGACATTGTGTTGACATTGTAGTGTGATAGTTTGGCATTGTAGTGTGATAGTTTGGCATTGTAGTGTGATAGTTTGACATTATATTGGCATTGTAGTGTGATAGTTTGACATTATATTGACATTGTAGTGTGATAGTTTGACATTGTATTGGCATTGTAGTGTGATAGTTTGACATTGTAGTGTGATAGTTTGACATTGTAGTGTGATAGTTTGACATTGTATTGACATTGTAGTGTGATAGTTTGACATTGTAGTGTGATAGTTTGACGTTGTACTGTGATAGTTTGACATTGTAGTGTGATAGTTTGACATTTGTAGTGTGATAGTTTGACATTGTATTGACATTGTAGTGTGTATTTGACATTGTAGTGTGATAGTTTGACATTGTATTGACATTGTAGTGTGCTAGTTTGACATTGTAGTGTGATAGTTTGACATTGTATTGACATTGTAGTGTGATAGTTTGACATTGTAGTGTGATAGTTTGACATTATTGACATTGTAGTGTGATAGTTTGACATTGTAGTGTAATAGTTTGACGTTGTAGTGTGATAGTTTGACATTGTGTTGACATTGTAGTGTGATAGTTTGACATTGTATTTACATTGTAGTGTGATAGTTTGGCATTGTAGTGTGATAGTTTGACATTGTATTGACATTTGTAGTGTGATAGTTTGACATTGTAGTGTGATAGTTTGACATTGTATTGACATTGTAGTGTGATGGTTTGACATTGTATTGACATTGTAGTGTGATAGTTTGACATTGTAGTAGTGTGATAGTTTGACATTGTAGTGTGATAGTTTGACATTGTATTGACATTGTAGTGTGATAGTTTGACATTGTAGTGTGATAGTTTGGACATTGTAGTGTGATAGTTTGACATTGTAGTGTGATGTGTGATAGTTTGGCATTGTAGTGTGATAGTTTGACATTGTAGTGTGATAGTTTGACATTGTAGTGTGATAGTTTGACATTGTATTGACATTGTAGTGTGATAGTTTGACATTGTAGTGTGATAGTTTGACATTGTATTGACATTGTAGTGTGATAGCTTGACATTGTATTGACATTGTAGTGTGATAGTTTGCCGTTGTATTGACAATGTAGTGTGATAGTTTGACATTGTATTGACATTGTAGTGTGATAGTTTGACATTGTAGTGTGATAGTTTGACATTGTAGTGTGATAGTTTGCCGTTGTATTGACATTGTAGTGTGATAGTTTGACATTGTATTGACATTGTAGTGTGATAGTTTGACGTTGTAGTGTGATAGTTTGACATTGTATTGACATTGTAGTGTGCTAGTTTGACATTGTATTGACATTGTAGTGTGATAGTTTGACATTGTATTGGCATTGTAGTGTGATAGTTTGACATTGTAGTGTGATAGTTTGACATTGGTTTGACATTGTAGTGTGATAGTTTGACATTGTTTTGACATTGTAGTGTGATAGTTTGACGTTGTTTTGACATTGTAGTGTGATAGTTTGACGTTATATTGGCATTGTAGTGTGAGAGTTTGACATTGTATTGACATTGTAGTGTGATAGTTTGACATTGTGTTTACATTGTAGTGTGATAGTTTGGCATTGTAGTGTGATAGTTTGGCATTGTAGTGTGATAGTTTGACATTATATTGACATTGTAGTGTGATAGTTTGACATTGTAGTGTGATAGTTTGACATTGTAGTGGGATAGTTTGACATTGTAGTGGGATAGTTTGACATTGTATTGACATTGTAGTGTGATAGTTTGACATTGTAGTGTGATAGTTTGACATTATATTGACATGGCAGTGTGATAGTTTGACATTGTAGTGTGATAGTTTGACGTTGTATTGACATTGTAGTGTGATAGTTTGACGTTATATTGGCATTGTAGTGTGAGAGTTTGACATTGTATTGACATTGTAGTGTGATAGTTTGACATTGTAGTGTGATAGTTTGACATTGTATTGACATTGTAGTGTGATAGTTTGACATTGTATTGACATTGTAGTGTGATAGTTTGACATTGTATTGACATTGTAGTGTAATAGTTTGACATTGTAGTGTAATAGTTTGACGTTGTAGTGTGATAGTTTGACATTGTGTTGACATTGTAGTGTGATAGTTTGACATTGTATTTACATTGTAGTGTGATAGTTTGACATTATATTGGCATTGTAGTGTGATAGTTTGACATTATATTGACATTGTAGTGTGATAGTTTGACATTGTATTGGCATTGTAGTGTGATAGTTTGACATTGTATTGGCATTGTAGTGTGATAGTTTGACATTGTATTGGCATTGTAGTGTGATAGTGTGATAGTTTGGCATTGTAGTGTGATAGTTTGACATTGTATGTGACGTTTGACGTTGTATTGACATTTGTAGTGTGATAGTTTGACATTGTAGTGGGATAGTTTGACATTGTAGTGTGATAGTTTGACATTGTATTGACATTGTAGTGTGATAGTTTGACATTGTAGTGTAATAGTTTGACGTTGTAGTGTGATAGTTTGACATTGTGTTGACATTGTAGTGTGATAGTTTGACATTGTATTGGCATTGTAGTGTGATAGTTTGACATTATATTGACATTGTAGTGTGATAGTTTGACATTATATTGACATTGTAGTGTGATAGTTTGACATTGTATTGGCATTGTAGTGTGATAGTTTGACATTGTAGTGTGATAGTTTGACATTGTATTGACATTGTAGTGTGATAGTTTGACATTGTAGTGGGATAGTTTGACATTGTATTGACATTGTAGTGTGATAGTTTGACATTGTAGTGTGATAGTTTGACGTTGTATTGACATTGTAGTGTGATAGTTTGACATTGTGTTGACATTGTAGTGTGATAGTTTGACATTGTATTGACATTGTAGTGTGATAGTTTGACATTGTAGTGTAATAGTTTGACATTGTAGTGTGATAGTTTGACATTGTATTTACATTGTAGTGTGATAGTTTGGCATTGTAGTGTGATAGTTTGGCATTGTAGTGTGATAGTTTGACATTATATTGACATTGTAGTGTGATAGTTTGACATTGTATTGACATTGTAGTGTGATAGTTTGACATTGTATTGGCATTGTAGTGTGATAGTTTGACATTGTAGTGTGATAGTTTGACATTGTAGTGTGATAGTTTGACATTGTATTGACATTGTAGT
Organism: Brachymystax lenok tsinlingensis; assembly: GCA_030435695.1. Taxonomy (NCBI): domain Eukaryota; kingdom Metazoa; phylum Chordata; class Actinopteri; order Salmoniformes; family Salmonidae; genus Brachymystax; species Brachymystax lenok. Next base: position 2,322,577 of record CM059780.1, read on the forward strand.
GTGATAGTTTGACGTTGTTTTGACATTGTAGTGTGATAGTTTGACGTTGTATTGACATTGTAGTGTGATGGTTTGACATTGTAGGTGTGCTAGTTTGACGTTGTAGTGTGATAGTTTGACATTGTAGTGTGCTAGTTTGACATTGTAGTGTGAGAGTTTGACATTGTATTGACATTGTAGTGTGATAGTTTGACATTGTAGTGTGATAGTTTGACATTGTATTGACATTGTAGTGTGATAGTTTGACATTGTAGTGTAATAGTTTGACGTTGTAGTGTGATAGTTTGACATTGTGTTGACATTGTAGTGTGATAGTTTGACATTGTATTGACATTGTAGTGTGATAGTTTGACATTGTAGTGTCATTGTAGTGTGATAGTTTGACATTGTATTGACATTGTAGTGTGATAGTTTGACATTGTAGTGTGATAGTTTGACATTGTATTGACATTGTAGTGTGATAGTTTGACATTGTATTGACATTGTTGTGTAGTGTGATGGTTTGACATTGTAGTGTGATAGTTTGACATTGTAGTGTGATAGTTTGACATTGTATTGACATTGTAGTGTGCATTGTAGTGTGATAGTTTGACATTGTAGTGTGATGGTTGATGACGTTGTAGTGTGATTTGACATTGTAGTGTGATAGTTTGACATTGTAGTGTGATAGTTTGACATTGTAGTGTGATAGTTTGACATTGTTGTAGTGTGATAGGTTTGACATTGTAGTGTGATAGTTTGACATTGTAGTGTGATATTGACATTGTAGTGTGATAGTTTGACATTGTAGTGTGATAGTTTGACATTGTATTGACATTGTAGTGTGATAGTTTGACATTGTATTTGACATTGTAGTGTGATAGTTTGACATTGTAGTGTAGTTGATAGTTTGTTTGACATTGTAGTGTGACATTGTAGTGTGATAGTTTGACATTGTAGTGTGATAGTTTGACATTGTAGTGTGATAGTTTGACATTGTATTGCTAGTTTGACATTTGTAGTGTGATAGTTTGACATTGTATTGACATTGTAGTGTGATAGTTTGACATTGTAGTGTGCTAGTTTGACATTGTAGTGTGATAGTTTGACATTGTAGTGTGATAGTTTGACATTGTAGTGTGCTAGTTTGACATTGTAGTGTGCTAGTTTGACATTGTAGTGTGCTAGTTTGCCGTTATATTGACATTGTAGTGTGATAGTTTGACATATTGACATTGCAGTGTGATAGTTTGACGTTGTATTGACATTGTAGTGTGATAGTTTGACATTGTAGTGTGATAGTTTGACATTGTAGTGTGATAGTTTGACATTGTAGTGTGATAGTTTGACATTGTATTGACATTGTATTGTGATAGATTGACATTGTATTGATATTGTAGTGTAAAATTTTGATGTTGTATTGACATTGTAGTGTGATATTTTGATGTTGTATTGACATTGTAGTGTGATAGTTTGACATTGTAGTGTGATAGTTTGACATTGTAGTGTGATAGTTTGACATTGTATTGACATTGTAGTGTGATAGTTTGACATTGTAGTGTGATAGTTTGACATTGTATTGACATTGTAGTGTGATAGTTTGACATTGTAGTGTGATAGTTTGACATTGTAGTGTGATGGTTTGATTGTATTGACATTGTAGTGTGATAGTTTGACATTGTATTGACATTGTAGTGTGATAGTTTGATAGTTTGACATTGTAGTGTGATAGTTTGACATTGTAGTGTGATAGTTTGACATTGTAGTGTGATAGTTTGACATTGTAGTGTGATAGTTTGACATTGTAGTGTGATAGTTTGACATTGTAGTGTGATAGTTTGACATTGTAGTGTGATAGTTTGCCGTTGTATTGACATTGTAGTGTGATAGTTTGACGTTGTATTGACATTGTAGTGTGATAGTTTGACATTGTAGTGTGATAGTTTGACATTGTAGTGTGATAGTTTGACGTTGTAGTGTGTATTTGACATTGTAGTGTGATAGTTTGACATTGTATTGACATTGTAGTGTGATAGTTTGACATTGTAGTGTGATAGTTTGACATTGTATTGACATTGTAGTGTGATAGTTTGACATTGTAGTGTGATAGTTTGACATTGTAGTGTGATAGTTTGACATTGTAGTGTGATAGTTTGACATTGTACTGTGATAGTTTGACATTGTAGTGTGATAGTTTGACATTGTAGTGTGATAGTTTGACGTTGTATTGACATTGTAGTGTGATAGTTTGATGTTGTATTGACATTGTAGTATGATAGTTTGACATTGTAGTATGATAGTTTGACATTGTAGTGTGATAGTTTGACATTGTACTGTGATTGACATTGTACTGTGATAGTTTGACATTGTAGTGTGATAGTTTGACATTGTAGTGTGATAGTTTGACGTTGTATTGACATTGTAGTGTGATAGTTTGATGTTGTATTGACATTGTAGTGTGATAGTTTGACATTGTAGTGTGATAGTTTGACATTGTATTGACATTGTAGTATGATAGTTTGACATTGTAGTATGATAGTTTGACATTGTACTGTGATAGTTTGACATTGTGGTATGATAGTTTGACATTGTAGTGTGATAGTTTGACATTGTAGTGTGCTAGTTTGACATTGTAGTGTGATAGTTTGACGTTGTATTGACATTGTAGTGTGATAGTTTGACATTGTAGTATGATAGTTTGACGTTGTATTGACATTGTAGTATGATAGTTTGACATTGTAGTATGATAGTTTGACATTGTAGTGTGATAGTTTGACATTGTAGTGTGCTAGTTTGACGTTGTATTGACATTGTAGTGTGATAGTTTGACATTGTAGTGACATTGTAGTGTGATGTTTTGACATTATATTGGCATTGTAGTGTGATGTATTGACATTGTAGTGTGATAGTTTGACATTGTAGTGTGATAGTTTGACATTGTAGTGTGATAGTTTGACATTGTAGTGTGATAGTTTGACATTGTATTGACATTGTAGTGTGATAGTTTGACATTGTAGTATGATAGTTTGACGTTGTATTGACATTGTAGTGTGATAGTTTGACATTGTAGTGTGATAGTTTGACATTGTAGTGTGCTAGTTTGACATTGTAGTGTGCTAGTTTGACATTGTAGTGTGCTAGTTTGACATTGTAGTGTGCTAGTTTGACATTGTAGTTTGATAGTTTGACGTTGTATTGGCATTGTAGTGTGATGTTTTGACATTATATTGGCATTGTAGTGTGATGTATTGACATTGTAGTGTGATAGTTTGACATTGTATTGACATTGTAGTGTGATGTTTTGTCATTATCCCAAGGCTTGTATTTTCAGACCAGGCTAGTAGGAAATATGCCATACTAGCCCAAAAGTAATCTTAAGTATGGAATACAGTTGAAGTCGGACGTTTACATACACCTTAGCCAAATACATTTAAACTCCGTTTTTCACAATTCCTGACATTTAATCCTAGTAAAAATTCCCTGTCTTAGGTCAGTTAGGATCACCACTTTATTTTAAGAATGTGAAATGTCAGAATAATAGTAGAGAGAATGATTTATTTCAGCTTTTATTTCTTTCATCACATTCCCAGTGGGTCAGAAGTTTACATACACTCAATTAGTATTTGGTGGCATTGCCTTTAAATTGTTTAACTTGGGTCAAACGTTTTGGGTAGCCTTCCACAAGCTTCCCACAATAAGTTGGGTGAATTTTGTCCCATTCCTCCTGTCAGAGCTGGTGTAACTGAGTCAGGTTTGTAGGCCTCCTTGCTCGCACATGCTTTTTCAGTTCTGCCCACAAATGTTCTTTAGGGTTGAGGTCAGGACTTTGATGGCCAATCCAATACCTAGCCTTTGTTGTCCTTAAGCCATTTTGCCACAACTTTGGAAGTATGCTTGTGGTCATTGTCCATTTGGAAGACCCATTTGCGACCAAGCTTTAACTTCCTGACTGATGTCTTGAGATGTTGCTTCAATATATCCATATAATTTTCCTTCCTCATGATGCCATCTATTTTGTGAAGTGCACCAGTCCCTCCTGCAGCAAAGCACCCCCACAACATGATGCTGCCACCCCGTGCTTCACGGTTGGGATGGTGTTCTTGACACAAGCCTCCCCTTTTTCCTCCAAACATAACGATGGTCATTATGGACAAACAGTTCTATTTTTGTTTCATCAGACCAGAGGACATTTTTCCAAAAAGTATGTTCTTTGTCCCCATCCCATATGCAGTTGCAAATCGTAGTCTGGCTTTTTTAATGGCGGTTTTGTAGCAGTGGATTCTTCCTTGCTGAGCGGCTTTTCAGGTTGATGTCGATATTGGACTCGTTTTACTGTGGATATAGATACTTTTGTACCTGTTTCCTCCAGCATCTTCACACGGTCCTTTGCTGTTGTTCTGGGATTGATTTGCACTTTTTGCACCATAGTACGTTCATCTCTAGGAGACAGAACGTGTCTCCTTCCTGAGCGATATGACGGCTGCTTGGTCCCATGGTGTTTATACTTGCGTACTATTGTTTGTACAGATGAACGTGGTACCTTCAGGCATTTGGAAATTGCTCCCAAGAATAAACCAGACTTGTGGAGGTCTACAATTTTTTTTCGGAGGTCTTGGCTGATTTCTTTTGATTTTCCCATGATGTCAAGCAAAGAGGCACCGAGTTTGAAGGTAGGCCTTGAAATAGGTACACCTCCATTTGACTCAAATTATGTCGATTAGCCTATCAGACGCTTTTAAAGCCATGGCATAATTTTCTGGAATTTTCCAAGCAGTTTAAAGGCGCAGCCAACTTAGTGTATGTAAACTTCTGACCTACTGGAATTGTGATACAGTGAATTATAAGTGAAATAAATAATCCAACAGTTGTTGGAAAAATTACTTGTGTCATGCACAAAGTAGCTGTCCTAACCGACTTGCCAAAACTATAGTTTGTTAACAAGAAATTTGTGGAGTGGTTGAAAAACGAGGTTTAATGACTCCTACCTAAGTAGATGCAAACTTCCCACTTCAAATGTACATTTTTGACCTTTGGGTAGTGGAACATCATGTAGGCTAGTAGATATAATGTGGTCTTCTAGCCTGGCTGGCCGGTGCCCATAATCCTTAACTTCCATGCCTGAGTATGACTAGCTAATTGATAATAAAGATCTGATCTGTCTCCTCTCAGAGGATGCTGCTGAGGACCATCCTCCACCTGATGTCAGTAGACGTGGGTCAGAGTGAGGCTCTACCAGACAGCCTGCGCCGCGGCCTGACTGACCTGCTCAGGTACGTAGCCAAGAGGTTAGAGAACACGGCAGCCAGAAGGTTGCTGGCTCTAACCCCGGGGTGGGCGACACAAAAATGGGAACCGAACCGAACTGGCAGCTGAAACCATTGTACAACCTGTCTATTGTATTTTATTCAGAGCCACGCTGAAGATCAGGTCCTGCCTGGAGAGACAGGCTGACCCATTCGCTCCCAGAACCAAGAAGACCCTGCAGGAGGTGCAGGATGACTTCTCTTTCTCCCGCTGGAGACACCGTTCCCTGCTGTTACCTGAGCTGTTGGAGGGGGTACTGCAGGTATGGACTGGTTGTGTCCCACATGGCACCCTATTCCCTACATAGTGCACTACTTTAGACCAGAGCCATATTCCCTACATAGTACACTATTTTAGACCAGAGCCCTATGGCACCCTATTCCTTATATAGTGCACTACTTTTGACCAGGGCCCACATCCATTGTCAATATTGTGTATTTGTTGTTGTTGTTGCTGATGTATGGCCAGGAAGATTATTTTCTTCTTTAAGTCAGTCAGCTTCAGTACTATGGGGGAGTCTCCCTCTCACGACTTCTTCTTTAAGTCAGTCAGCTTCAGTACTATGGGGGAGTCTCCCTCTCACGACTTCTTCTTTAAGTCAGTCAGCTTCAGTACTATGGGGGAGTCTCCCTCTCACGACTTCTTCTTTAAGTCAGTCAGCTTCAGTACTATGGGGGAGTCTCCCTCTCACGACTTCTTCTTTAAGTCAGTCCGCTTCAGTACTATGGGGGAGTCTCCCTCTCACGACTTCTTCTTTAAGTCAGTCCGCTTCAGTACTATGGGGGAGTCTCCCTCTCACGACTTCTTCTTTAAGTCAGTCCGCTTCAGTACTATGGGGGAGTCTCCCTCTCACGACTTCTTCTTTAAGTCAGTCCGCTTCAGTACTATGGGGAGTCTCCTCTCACGACTTCTTCTTTAAGTCAGTCCGCTTCAGTACTATGGGGGAGTCTCCCTCTCACGACTTCTTCTTTAAGTCAGTCCGCTTCAGTACTATGGGGGAGTCTCCCTCTCACGACTTCTTCTTTAAGTCAGTCCGCTTCAGTACTATGGGGGAGTCTCCCTCTCACGACTTCTTCTTTAAGTCAGTCCGCTTCAGTACTATGGGGGAGTCTCCCCCTCACGACTTCTTCTTTAAGTCAGTCAGCTTCAGTACTATGGGAGTCTCCCTCTCCACGACTTCTTCTTTAAGTCAGTCCGCTTCAGTACTATGGGGGAGTCTCCCCCTCACGACTTCTTCTTTAAGTCAGTCAGCTTCAGTACTATGAGGGAGTCTCCCTCTCATGACTTCGGTTGAAGGATCTACAATCACGCCTGACAAGGCCAATGAAATCCGCACCTCACTTGAAGCCCCCCGCCTTCCACAGGGGATGAGTGTAAATGTAAAGGCTCGAATTCATTCCTTAAATTATTCTACTCTTCACCTTTTGCGTGAACAGGAACGAGATGCGCTACTGAAACAAGCAATTGGAACAGAAAACTGTCTTACGCTGCGCCCTTAATGGTAGAGCCCTTGATGGTAGAGCCCTTGATGGTAGAGCCCTTGATGGTAGAGCCCTTGATGGTAGAGCCCTTGATGGTAGAGCGTACTTACCCTCTGGCCGTTATTTCCTGAAGTTTGTATGGTTTCATAAGTTTCCTAATCACGATCAATTAGTTATTTTTCAAATTTCTTGGCCTGACTATAGCAATAAGTAATATGGCTAACGCGACCGAAGCGACAAAGGCTAGTAGTATTAGTAGTATCTTGTGAATACGGTGCTGATGTTTCCATCCATTCTGTTGATCTAATGGGATGTCCAGGTGCTGCTGGGGTGTCTCCAGGCCTCGGCCCCCAATCCCTTCTTCTTCAGTCAGGCTCTAGAGCTGCTTCATGAGTTCATCCAGCATCGCGGCCTGGAACTGTTTGAGGCCACCGTTCTGAGGCTAGAAGGTCTGGGCCGCGCCCGGGACTCTGAGGTTTGTTTGTTTTGTATTTACTTGATCAATGGGGGGCTAGCTTCCCAGACACAGATTAAGTCTAGTCTTGGACTAAAAATTGATTCTCCACTGAGCTTGCATTTTAGTCCAGCACTTGGTTTAATTTGTGTCTGGTGAATTTGGCTCGCAGAGTTGAGTACAAAAAGACACACATAAAAATGTATCCTGGATTAAAAACCCCAAAGTCCAAAGATACTCATTTCCGTTGTGTTCAGGCGGGGGGTGAGGCAGCAGATCGTCTGAAAGGACTGATCTCCGGGGTCCTGAAGATCATCAGCGCCGTGAAGACGGCTAAGTCAGAGCAACTGCACCAGTCCGTCTGTGCCCGCCGTCGCCACCGCCGCTGTGAATACTCTCACTTTCTGCATCATCACCGCGACCTCTCCGGACTCCCCGTCTCTGCTTTCAAGCAGGCCGCCCGCCGCAACCCCTTCGAAGAGACGGAGTCCGAGGGGAAGGAAGGGGTGCGTTACCCAGAGAGGTGCTGCTGCCTGGCAGCCTGTGCCCACCAGTGTCTCCGTCTGCTCCAGCGCCTGTCCTCCAGTGGCCCAGCGGTGCTCCAGGTCCTAGCCGGTGTCCAGGCCGTGGGGATCTGCTGCTGCATGGACCCTCGGTCTGTAGTCGGCCCTCTCCTCCACGCCTTCCAGGCTCCAGGGCTCCGCTCCTACCAGTCCCACATCCTCTCTGTCCTCTCCCGGCTGATCCTGGATCAGTTAGGTGGCGGCCAGCCCTCTGAGAAAGCTAAGCTAGCCTCCTGTAACATCTGTACTCTGGACAGCAGTCAGCTGCCGGGCCTGGAGGAGACTCTCCAGCAGGGGGAGGTCGGAGTGTCATCCCCCAGTTTGAGCTACCGCTCCCATGGTATCCTCCCCAGCGGAGGGGGAGCAGAGGATATGCTGTGGAAGTGGGAGGCCCTGGAGGCGTACCAGGGGCTGGTGTTCGGTGAGGACCAGGCGCTCAGCCAACAGGTCGCGGGACACATGTGTCACCTGATGTTGAGAGGGAACGCTGTGGTCCAATGGCAGCTCTACACGCACATCTTCAACCCTGTACTGCAGAGAGGGGTGGAGCTAGTGCATCACGCCCAACAACTGGGCGTGTCTACAGTGTGTAGCCAGGTGTGCTCCTACCACATCCAGTGTCTACCTGTAGAGGTGCTACTGATCTACCTGCAGACACTACCAACCCTGCTGAAGTCCAGGTGAGGACAATGATGTCTTTACCTTCTTTACTTCTGTCTTTTGGCTTCCTCTGTCTTGTCCCCTCCTCCAGTCTGCCAGTTGTCTGTCTACTCCGCCTTCCATCCCTCTCTCTCTTCTGCCCCCTTCTCCTCCCATTCCTTCTGGCTGTCTCTGTAAATGTTCCTAGCCGTCAAATCCTTCCGTTGTCCTTGTTTCCTAAATTCCTTACAACGGTCATTGGAGGATTTGACGGCTAACAAGATAGGAAGTAGTGAAGCGAGAGAGTCGACTCCACTGAAAATCTGTCATGTCAGATTTAGCAGACTTGGCCTTAACCAGACCAATTGAAGAGTGGTATGGGGGGGTCAATGAAAAAGTGTGGAATTTGGTCAACATAATACTGAGTCATAATGCTTAGGTTGTTACGAGTGTGTTGATCGTTTTTTTTCTACAAGATCATTGGTTAAAATGTTCCCACCTGATCTCGTCTCCCCCCGCCTGCCTTTTGCCTTTGCGGACATGTGTTTTCATTGTTAGAGTGGTCAGTTGACCATCTTGCCAATATAATGAATCATTTTTCCTGGTAGTAACGTTTTCAGACACAGACCAAGCAAGGTTCTAACAGTGCCATCTCAGTGCCAGCTCAGTGCCAGACCCAATAATCCACTCTGAGAGTGTTTGTCATCAGATCTATTTATCTGTGAGTCATTGCTAATTGAGAGTATGTGGTAGCGTGATAGAGAGAGAGAGGATAGTATAGTAGGTAGTAGTGTGATCGAGAGGATAGTATAGTAGTGGGATAGAGAGAGGATAGTATAGTAGGTAGTAGTGGGATAGAGAGAGGATAGTATAGTAGGTAGTAGTGGGATAGAGAGGATAGTATAGTAGTGGGATAGAGAGAGGATAGTATAGTAGGTAGTAGTGGGATAGAGAGAGGATAGTATAGTAGGTAGTAGTGGGATAGAGAGAGGATAGTATAGTAGGTAGTAGTGGGATAGAGAGAGGATAGTATAGTAGGTAGTAGTGGGATAGAGAGAGGATAGTATAGTAGGTAGTAGTGGGATAGAGAGAGGATAGTATAGTAGGTAGTAGTGGGATAGAGAGAGGATAGTATAGTAGGTAGTAGTGGGATAGAGAGAGGGATAGTATAGTAGGTAGTAGTGGGATAGAGAGAGGATAGTATAGTAGGTAGTAGTGGGATAGAGAGAGGATAGTATAGTAGGTAGTAGTGGGATAGAGAGAGGATAGTATAGTAGGTAGTAGTGGGATAGAGAGAGGATAGTATAGTAGGTAGTAGTGGGATAGAGAGAGGATAGTATAGTAGGTAGTAGTGGGATAGAGAGAGGATAGTATAGTAGGTAGTAGTGGGATAGAGAGAGGATAGTATAGTAGGTAGTAGTGGGATATAGTATAGTAGGTAGTATATTTGTTTCACTGGTTACTTATTATGTACTTTGTAATGTTCTGCTCTTAGTGACTTAGGGCTTCCATCACAAAGGGACTTCCTGCATAAATAAACGTTAAATAGAATGCATAAATGATAACCATTGTGTTAGATAGGGTATCGTTGTTCTAACCTTGGAGGCTCATCTCTCCCTCCCTCCCTCCCTCCCTCCTCCCTCCCTCCCTCCCTCCCTCCCTCCCTCCTCCTCCCTCCCTCCCTCCCTCCCTCCCTCCCTCCCTCCCTCCCTCCCTCTATCCCTCCCTCTATCCCTCTATCCCTCCCCCTCTATCCCTCCCCTCCTCTATCCCTCCTCTCTCTCCCTCCCCCCACTATCCCTCCCTCTATCCCTCTCCTCCCTCTCCCCTTCCCTCCCTCCTGCACGTGAAGCTTTCCATTATTCATCAATCCATCACTGCTGTTTGGATTGTATTAGGATAGATTGAGAGGGTTGTATTGTGGAGGAGAATCGTTTGAGAGGGTTGTAATTGTGGAGGAGAATAGTTTGAGAGGGTTGTATTGTGAAGGAGAATCGTTTGAGAGGGTTGTATTGTGGAGGAGAATCGTTTGAGAGGGTTGTATTGTGGAGGAGAATCGTTTGAGAGGGTTGTATTGTGGAGGAGAATCGTTTGAGAGGGTTGTATTGTCTAGGAGAATCGTTTGAGGGTCAAATGATCGCTTGTTCAACTCCTTTTCCCTCAAGCCACTATTTTATTTACCAACAGCTGGGTTTTATACATTTGAAGAACCAGCCCAGTTGAGAGATCCTAATATTGGAATCATGTCCTGAGTTCACAGTTTAATGATTTTCTCTTTCATATTGAGTTCTGAATTATATATATTCTGAATACAGACTGATTGTAGAAGACTGCTCCGGTTTGCACCCAGTCTTTAAATACAGACTGATTGTAGAAGACTGCTCCGGTTTGTAGCCAGACTTTAAATACAGACTGATTGTAGAAGACTGCTCCGGTTTGCAGCCAGACTTTAAATACAGACTGATTGTAGAAGACTGCTCCGGTTTGCAGCCAGACTTTAAATACAGACTGATTGTAGAAGACTGCTCGGTTTGCAGCCAGACTTTAAATACAGACTGATTGTAGAAGACTGCTCCGGTTTGCAGCCAGACTTTAAATACAGACTGATTGTAGAAGACTGCTCCGGTTTGCAGCCAGACTTTAAATACAGACTGATTGTAGAAGACTGCTCCGGTTTGCAGCCAGACTTTAAATACAGACTGATTGTAGAAGACTGCTCCGGTTTGCAGCCAGACTTTAAAGGGACCTTTTCTTCTTCTTCTTAAATATTAAATTGATGTCTTCCTCCTCCGTGTCAGGGTGATCAGGGACCTGTTCCTGTCCTGTAACGGTCTGAACCAGGTGACTGAGCTCATCTACCTGGACCAGACCCGGGCCTGGGCCCTCAAGGTGTTTGAGACGTTTATACTCGGAGTTGGAGTGGAGCACCAGGACCAGGTCCCAGACCAGGAGCATGCCGAGGCCCAGGAGAGAGAGGCCACGCTCGGCCTGGCTGAGGAGCTGGGGCCCCGTGGGGCTGGAAGTACCGGAGGCCCCCTAGGAGAGGGGGGCCCACAGAGCCTTTCTAAGTTCTACGAGTGTCTAAAAGAGGCGCGCCCAAGGAGCCAGATTGGTCCAGGGGCAGGAAGGGGGAGGGGCCGGGGAGAGACCCATCTGAACACAATCAACCTCTTCCTGTGTGTGGCGTTTCTCTGCGTCAGCAAGGAGGCCGACTCGGACCGTGACTCGGTAAACGACTCGGAGGATACGTCAGGGTACGACAGTACGGCTTCAGAGCCTCTGGGAGGGAGACTCCCCTGCCTGTCACCTGACAGCGTGGCCCTGCCCTCCAAGGAACAGGTGTTTTTAACTTACCATTATTTTTATTGATAGCGCAATGTTTAGCTTAATGTGTTAATGGGCTGTCAAACTATTAAAATAATTATTTGAGTTAATGGCATTTGTTAATCACAATTAATCAGGATTAATTCAATTTTTTTTAAATTGCTCAAAGTTTGGTCCTAAAGAAAGATTTTTCCATTTAAAAAGCCGTGCATTGAGTTACAGGCATGCTTTGATTGTAAGAGACAGAAACACAGAATGATATACAGTACCAGTCAGGAGCTTTACAACAGCTACTCATTCAGGGGTTTTATTTATTTTGACTATTTTCTACATTGTAGAATAATAGTGAAGACATGAAAACTATGAAGTAACACATATGGAATCATGTAGTAACCAAAAAAGTATATTTTATATTTGAGATTCTTCAAAGTAGCCACCCTTTGCCTTGATGACAGATTTGCACACTCTTGGCGTTCTCTCAACCAGCTTCATGAGGTAGTCACCTGGAATGCATTTAAATTAACAGGTGTGCCTGTATAGGAAAACTATAGGAAAAAAATAACTGTCTCTATGGATACAAATGGCTTTTAAAATGGTCTAACAATGTTCTGAAAACACTGTAACCATCTGTAACCTACCGTTCAGATAACTTTATACTCACTTCCTCCCGCTGTCCCTCCCTCACACACCCTCGCTCTCTCTCCCCCTTCCGCTCTCTCTCTCTCGCCTCTCTCTCTCTCTCTCTCGCCTCTCTCTCTCTCTCTGCCTCTCTCTCTCTCTCTCTCTCTCGCCTCTCTCTCTTGCCTCTCTCTCTCTCGCCCCTCTCTCTCTCTCTCTCGCCTCTCTCTCTCTCGCGCTCTCTCTCTCGCCTCTCTCTCTCTCGCCTCTCTCTCTCTCGCCTCTGTCTCTCTCTCTGTCTGTCTCTCTGTCTGTCTGTCTCTGTCTCAATTGACTTCGATATTGTGAGTAGTTTAAAGCGGCCCGCAAACAAGCGCACCAATCCGTGGCAGAAAGAAAGAACACACTGTGCCTTCAGACAGTATTCACACCCCTGGACTTTTTCCACATTTAGTTGTGTTACAGCCTAAAAGTGATTCAAAATGAAAAAACTGAAGTGACTTGAGTCAATAAGTAGTTAACCCTTTTGTTATGGTAAGCCTAAATAAGTTCAGGAGTAAAGAAAATTACTTAGCAAGTCACATAATAAGAATACAAATATTCCATAACATGCATCCTGTTTACAACAAGGCACTAAAGTAATACTAAGCAATTCACGTTTTGTCCTCAATACAAAGTGTTATGTTTGGGGCAAATCCAATACATCACATTAATGAGTACCACTCTCCATATTTTCAAGCACAGTGGTGGCTGAATCATGTTATGGGTATGCTTGTAATCGTTAAGGACTGGGGAGTTTTCAGGATAAAAAAAGAAACTGAATAGAACGAAACCTGGTTGTCTGCTTTCCACCAGACACTGGAGGATGAATTCACCTTTCAGCAGGACAATAACCTAAAACACAACGGCAAAATCACACTGTTGCTTACCAAGAAGACAGTGAATGTTGCTGAGTGGCCGAGTTACGGTTTTGACATTAAATCTGCTTAAGAATCTATGTCAAGACCTGAAAATGGTTGTCTAGCAACGATCAAAAAAACAATTTGGCAGAACTTGAAGAATTTAGAAAAGAATAATGCACAATCAAGTTGTGGAAAGATCTTAGACTTACCCAGAAAGACTCCCAGCTGTAATCGCTGCTGAAGGTGCTTCTAACATGTATTGACTCAGGGGGTTGAATACTTATCTAATCAAGATATACACTGTGTATAAAACATTAGGAACACCTTCCTAATATTGAGTTGCACCCCCTCCCCCAGCCTCAATTCGTCGGGGCACGGACTCTGCAAGGGGTCGTTCCACAGGGATGCTGGCCCATGTTGACTCTAATACTTCCCCACAGTTGTGTCCAGTTGGCTGGATGTCCTTTGGGTGGTGGACTATTCTTGATACACACGGGAAACTGTTGAGCGTGAAAAACCCAACATCGTTGCAGTTCCTGACACAAACCGATGTGCCTGGCACCTACTACCCATACCCCGTTCAAAGGCACTTCAATCGTCTGTCTTGCCCATTCACCCTCTGAATGGCACACATACACAATCCATGTCTCAATTATCTCAAGGCTTAAAAATCCTTCTTTAACCTGTCTCCTCCCCTTCATCTGAACTGATTGAAGTGGATTTAACAAGTGGCATCAATAAGGGATTATAGCTTTCACCTGGATTCACCTCTATTTCAGGGAAAGAGCTCCTGTTCCTGATGTTTTGTATACACAGCGTTTATTAGTGTGTTTTTCTTCCACTTTGACGCTTCAGAGTATTTTTTTTGTAGATCGTTGGCAAAAAAAAAAAGACAATTTAAATCCATTTTAATCCCGATTTGTAACGCAACAAAACGTGGAAAAATTCAAGGGGTGTGAACCCTTTCTGAAGGCCCTGCAGCGGCGGTAATATTGGGCCTGACTCTGCAGCCACACAGTCTTCAGATATGTAAAGGCCCGAGCATTGACTGCAGCGCTGTTCTGTTCTTAAAACGGTCAGTGCCGAACATTAAAAGGTTCCGTGCAGTGAAGAAATTGAGACGAGATCAACAGCGTCAAAGCATTTTCATCTGATAAACATGTCACGCGTTAACTTTGACAGCCCTAATTAATAATTAATTAATATACTATACATATCATCATTTACATTTTACATTTGTACATGTTTTTGTCATTTACCAGAGAGATTATATATAAAAGAATATATGAACTAATTATATATTAAATAGTAAAATCTAATCTTTGAACTTGATCAGGTGCGACGTGCTGCGGACGTGTGGTCGATGTGTCGCTGGATCTACCTGGCGAGTCCCGTGTTCCAGAGACAATTCTACCGGCTAGGGGGACTGGATGTCTGTTCCCGCCTCATGACCATGGTCATCCAGAAACTCACCTCTCAGACCACGGATGGCAAGGCCAAGAAGAAGAGTGATGGGAAGGACAAGACTCACCCTGACTCCTCGGCCACTGGCCAATCCCCAACCTCTATACCAACCACAGTAGAGACAGGTTTGATTGATTTTAATACACACTATATGCACTGTAGAACTATATGCATCAGTGATGCCACAAAGTCAAGGACTTATTTCTATTGAGGTCCCTTAAAGTGTATGGTGCACTACATTACATCAGCCTTTCTTAGTGTTAACAGGGGTGGGTGGGGGTTGTCGCGGCCGTGTTAACAGGGGTGGGTTGTCGCGGCCGTGTTAGCAGGTTGTCGCGGCCGTGTTAGCGGGGGTGGGGGGTTGTCGCGGCCGTGTTAACAGGGGGTGGGGGTTGTCGCGGCCGTGTTATCGGGGTTGTCGCGGCCGTGTTAACGGGGTTGTCGCGGCCGTGTTAACGGGGGGTTATCGCGGCCGTGTTAACAGAAGCGGCGATGTCAGGGTAAAAAAAAAAAATACACATATACAGTACCAGTGAAAAGTTTAGAACACACACCCAGACCACCAACACAGTTATATCTGTACCATGAACCACCCACCACACACTCAGACCACCAACACAGTTATATCTGTACCATGAACCACCCACCACACACCCAGACCACCAACACAGTTATATCTGTACCATGAACCACCCACCACACATCCAAGAAACACATTTTTTTTTAAATAATAGCACGTGACGCCAGCCATCAACAAATGTGCCACTGACAGGACAGACACAAAATCAGATGTCTGATTTTGCTACTCTGCATACAGTACCAGTCAAACGTTTTAAAACACCTACTCATTCAGGGGTTTTCTTTATTTTTACTAGTTTCTTCAACGTAGAATTTTAGTGAAGACATCAAAACTATGAAATAACACATATGGAATCATGTAGTAACCAACAAAGTGTTAAACAAATTAAAATATATTTTAGATTCTTCAAAATTGCCACAGTTTGCCTTGATGACAGCTTTGCACACTCTTGGCATTTTCTCAACCAGCTTCACCTGGAATGCTTTTCCAACAGTCTTGAAGGAGCCAGGCCATCTGATGCAGCACTCCATCACTCTCCTTCTTGGTCAAATATCCCTTACACACCCTGGAGGTGTGTTGGGTCATTGTCCTGTTGAAAAACAACTGATAGTCCCACTAAGCACAAACCAGATGGGACTGTGTATCGCTGCAGAATGCTGTGGTAGCCATGCTGGCTAAGTGTGCCATAAATTCTAAATACAGTTTTGATATCTTAACTATTATTCTACAATGTAGAAAATATAATAAATTCAAAGCCATGAATGAGTTGGTGTGTCCAAACTTTTGACTGGTACTGTAGATGTATTAAAAAGTGGAACTCAGTCGCGGTCTCAACTTACTGTTGAGATAGAATAGTAGAAAACACCAGTTGCGATTTAAAAATAAAAGCAGTTTTTCTTATTTCAGTCGCTGACAGTCACTCCTTTAGCCATGTCAGCTAACAATTTTGGGATTGGTAAATTAGTCTAGCTAGCTATCTAAACGTGTAGTAATCATAGCCGAATACCGACAGGGAACGCAGGGCCCTGCCTTCCGGGGGGCCCCATTTGATTTTGTTAGTCACTCTCACTCAGATATCATGTTAACATGGCATAAGCATGGCAATATGTGTAGAATTTCAGGAAATTATCTTTAAAAGTACAAAGATTTCTCTCCACCCCATGGCAAATTGGGTAGAATTACATGAAATCTGTTATAAAATTGCAACATTTTCTCTCTGCCCCATGGCTAAATGTTGTAGAGTTGCAGGAAATTATCTTAAACTCTTTGCCGTCAAGATAAATATTAATCCAACCAAATCTCGCTTAGGACCCCCAAAAGGAAGCATGGTTTCATGAGCTTGGTTCCCAGGAAAACACAGAATTTCTAATTTGGGTCCGGGGCTGAAAAAGTCGAAGAACCCCTGCATTACATAGATACAGACATGAAGAGTGTTTTTATGGTTCAGTCA
Organism: Brachymystax lenok tsinlingensis; assembly: GCA_030435695.1. Classification (NCBI taxonomy): domain Eukaryota; kingdom Metazoa; phylum Chordata; class Actinopteri; order Salmoniformes; family Salmonidae; genus Brachymystax; species Brachymystax lenok. The sequence continues at coordinate 2,339,335 of CM059780.1, forward strand.
TCAGACGGCTTCTGACATTCTTTTTTTAAAGGTTCTACCACCACCACTCTGGGAGTGGAGGATCCAGGCCAGCACCCAGCTGAAGCTGTGAGCCCAGGCCAGAGTGGGCAGGGAGAGGGTAAGGGGACCCAGAAGGATCCTTCCAGGAGGCTGGAGGAAGAGTGGTCTCTACAGAGCATCAGAATGCTGGAGGCCCTGCTTGCTATCTGCCTGCACAGTGCTAACTCAGGCCTGCAGAGGATCGAACCTGAGCTTTCATTCCAGGTACCAAAGTGCACTACTTTTGACCAGGGCCATATCAAGGAAATAGGGTTCTATAGGGCCCTATTCAAAAGTAGTGCACTATCAAGAGAAAAGAGTTCCATTTGGAATGTAGTCCCATATCGATCCGCCCCATATCGATCCGCCCCATATCGATCCGCCCCATATCGATCAGCCCCTTCTGTACATCTGTTCTTTTAGGTTTAGATTTGTTTGGCAGGTCATCAAGTAAGAAGTTCACTGTACCGTTTTATACCTGTTGTATGCATGTGTCGAATAAACTTTGAAATATGAAACTAGTTAGGTAGATGGATAGACGGACGGACGGATAGATAAATCGTTTTTGAATCAAGCTAAAATATATATTTTTCCCCTGCAGCTCCAGTCAGTGGAGGAGACCCTGTTAGAGGTCAGGGATCAGCTGTCCCGCTCTGGGGTTGTGAACTCTGATCTAGCTGTACCCTTGTTTGACTTCCTGCTCCGTGTGGCCCTGGCTGAGGTCTGCTCCAGTCCCGAACCCCAGGAGGACAAGGCTGAGAGGGTGAGTTTTGTATGGGGAGAGAGGAGCATGGGCTCTGTGTGGGGTGGAGGGAGTCTAACTAACTAACTAACTCTGCTCCAGCCCTGAACCCCAGCAGGACAAGGCTGAGACGGTGAGCCTTACTTGGGGAGAGAAGGGATAGCCTTGTCCCAGATCTGCTATAACCAACTCTAGTGGCCAGGCTAGGGGTGGGGACTAGTGGTCAGGCTAGGGAGGGGGACTAGTGGCCAGGCTAGGGAGGGGGACTAGTGGCCAGGCTAGGGGTGGGGACTAGTGGCCAGGCTAGGGAGGGGGACTAGTGGCCAGGCTAGGGGTGGGGGACTAGTGGTCAGGCTAAGGAGGGGACTGAGTGGCCAGGCTAGGGAGGGGACTAGTGGCCAGGCTAGGGAGGGGACTAGTGGCCAGGCTAAGGAGGGGGACTGAGTGGCCAGGCTAAGGAGGGGACTAGTGGCCAGGCTAGGGAGGGGGACTAGTGGCCAGGCTAGGGAGGGGGACTAGTGGCCAGGCTAGGGAGGGGGACTAGTGGCCAGGCTAGGGAGGGGGACTAGTGGCCAGGCTAGGGAGGGGGACTAGTGGCCAGGCTAGGGAGGGGGACTAGTGGCACTAATGAATTAGGTCCTGGAGGTGTAAACATACAGAAAGAAGTGTGCCTCTGGTCCAACTGGTTTCTGAGGTTTATATAGGCTAATACAGTGTAATGTTGTGTTTGCAATGGCATACCCTTTAGACACGCCTCATACAACAGGACCAGATGCAATACATTTAACAGGGAGGTTATGACGTTGGATAGCAAGATACTAGTGGATATTTTGGATGATCTTGTCTGCTCTTGTCTGCTCTGCAAGGAAATGACTGATCATAGGGAGGAGGACAAAGAATAGTAAAATGATGATACTGTAATTCCTAAAAGAATAGTACGGAACCTGTACAAAATATTGTAAAATGATAATACTGTAAATCATAATTTTCTCAGTTGTAGTTACCTGGCTATCTGGTTGTAGCTGTAATACTCTGTTGCTGCCTGGCGCTGGTGTAGTCTGGGTGAGGCCCGTAGCACTATATGGCCCTAGTACAAGGTAGTCCACTAGGTAATACAGTATCATTCCCTCACTTTGATACTCTGTTGCTGCCTGGCGCTGGGGCCTTTCCTCTATTAGAGTTGATTCCTGTGTCCTGTGTCCTGTGTCCTCTGTCCTGTGTCATCTGTCCTGTGTCCCCTGTCCTCTTCAGTGCGTTTACAGGGTTGGATCCCAAAATAAATGTTGAAAGTGATAAAAAGGAATGAGGTTAGTTGTGCAAGACGTATCCTAGATAAAGGATAAAGTAGCATGTTGATTTCAATGCTTCTGCAATAGTGAACACTATTGCTTTCCCGCCAGAAGGAGGCTATCGAGGAGAGGGCCGTCTTCTGGTCGCCTTCTAACGAATTGACACCTCAGCTCGTTGTCGAGTCTCATAGCAAAGGCTCTGAATGCAAATACTATTTTTTTGTTTAAAAAAAATTTAGCAAAAAATTCTAAACCTGTTTTTTGCTCTCGTTCTGGAGTATTGTGTGTAGATTGATTAGGATAAAAAAAAAATTAAAACTATTTAATCAATTTTAGAATAAGGCTGTAACGTAACATAACATGGAAAAGGGAAGGGGCCTGAATACTTTCCGAATGCTCTGTATTCACAAGTAAGAATCACCGTTGGCAGCGATTGAGTGTGCTTCCCTGTAAGCGTGCCGAAAGTATTTTTTTCAATTTGTTTACTGTAAAATAGCATTGTATCTGGTCAAACAATTTTTCCCCAAAAAACGTTTACTAAGGGTTGGTAACAGGGCTTCTCTATTCTTGGGTTGCGGAATGACTTTTGCTTCCCTCCAGGCCTGAGGGCACACGCTCTCTTGTATGCATAGATTGAAGATATGGCATATAGGAGTGGGATTATCGTCTGATATCCTCATACATCGTCTAAAACCATGTTGTCAGACCCAGGTGGCGTGTCATTGTTGATAGACAACAATAATTGTTTCACCTCTTCCACACTCACTTTACGGAAATCAAAATTATAGTGCTTGTCTTTCATAATTTTGTCAGTTATACTTGGATGTGTAATGTCAGTGTTTGTTGCTGGCATAAAATAAATAACACACACAAAATGATCATTAAAATAGTTGGCAATAGCAATGGGCTTTGTGATGGAGCCATCTGATTTAATGAATGATGGAGGAGCCTGAGTTTGCCTTTTTTGCCGAAATGTTATTTAAGGCGCTCCAAAGCTTTTCACAGTCATTGTTGATATCATTTATCTTTGTTTCATACTATATTAAACTCTTAACTGTGTTAAATTCACCATTGGCCTCATGGTGAAACCCCTGGGCAGTTTCCTTCCTCTCCACCAACTGAGTTAGGAAGGACGCCTGTATCTTTGTTAGTGACTGGATGTAATGCTGCACCATCCACAGTGTAATGAATAACTTCACCATGCTCAAAGGAATATTAAATGTCAGCTTTTTTTTTTTTTTTTTTTACCCAATAGGAAACCTTCTTTGCGAGGCATTGTAAAACCTCCCTCTCTGGTCTTTGTGGTTGAATCTGTGTTTGAGATTCACTGCCCGACTGAGGGACCTTACAGAGATGAGGTACACAGTGAGTCCATGCAACTTATTATGTGACTTGTTTAGCAACATTTTGACCCCAGAACTTATTTCATCATAACTAAAAGGGTTGAATACTTATTGTCACGACCCCCTCCTAGACACATCTAGCTAAGTGGATGGGTCATTATTGTCTAGACACGTACACATGTTCATGAAATACAATAGATGGCCGTAATCACCCCCAGACACACCTGGCTAAGTGGATGGGTCATTATTGTCTAGACACGTACACATGTTCATGAAATACAATAGATGGCCGTAATCACCCCCAGACACACCTGGCTAAGTGGATGGGTCATGGAATAATCCGGCCAAAGTGGTCTTTTGTTTTGATATGTAGCTAGGTAGCTAAACAATAAACAGCCATAATCCCAACTCATACTACTACCAATACAATACCATGGCAAATCTTTTCAGTCTCCTGAGGGGGAATAGGCTTTGTCGTGCCCTCTTCACGACTGCCTTGGTGTGATGTGGACACCGAGGAACTTGAACCTCTCAACCTGTTCAACTACAGCCCTGTCGATGAGAATGGGGGCGTGCTCGGTCCTCCTTTTCCTGTAGTCCACAATCATCTCCTTTGTCTTGATCACTTTGAGGGAGAGGTTATTGTCCTGACACCACACAGCCAGGTCTCTGACCTCCTCCCTATAGGCTGTCTCATCGTTGTCGGTGATCAGGCCTACCACTGTTCTGTCATCGGCAAACTTAATGACGGTGTTGGAGTCGTGCCTGGCCGTGCAGTCGTGGGTGAACAGGGAGTACAGGAGGGGACTGAGCACGCACCCCTGAGGAGCCCCGATGTTGAGGATCAGCGTGGCGGATGTGTTGTTACCTACCCTTACCACCTGGGGGCAGCCCGTCAGGAAGTCCAGGATCCAGTTGCAGAGGGAGGTGTTTAGTCCCAGGATCCTTAGCTTAGTGATGAGCTTTGAGGGCACTATGGTGTTGAACGCTGAGCTGTAGTCAATGAACAGCATTCTCACATAGGTGTTCCTTTTGTCCAGGTGGGAAAGGGCAGTGTGGAGTGCAATAGAGATTGCATCATCTGTGGATCTGTTGGGGCGTCGACACCGGTGTAGTAGGATTCAATTTTAGTCCTGTATTGATGCTTTGACTGTTTGTTGGAGGGCATAGCAGGATTTCTTATAAGCTTCCGGGTCAGAGTCCCGCTCTTTGAAAGCGGCAGCTCAAACCTTTACCTCAGTGTGGATGTTTCCTGTAATCCATGGCTTCTGATTGGGGTATGTACGTACAGTCACTGTGGGGACGACGTCATCGATGCACTTATTGATGAAGCCAGTGACTGATGTGGTGTACTCCTCAATGCCATCGGAAGAATCCCGGATCATATTCCAGTTTGTGCTGCAAAACAGTCCTGTAGTTTAGCATCTGCTTCATCTGACCACTATTATAGACCGAGTCACTGGTACTTCCTGCTTTCATTTTTGCTTGTAAGCAGAACTTTGAAAAAGGTCATGTCTCATTTTGTTTTGAATTTTCTCAATGGCAGTATTAATCGGGCCATTTACGTACCCCCTCTCCCTGAATTTTCTTTGCGTCTCAGCCATATTTCTGTCAATCATATTTGTTTTTTTACAAATTCTTTTGAGTCTACAGAAATGGCTGTAGGGCAAACTGGTTTTCAAGGGAAGTGGGTGACAACTGTCAGCCCTCAACAAACTGTTACGATTAGTAGGTTTCCTGTTACGATTAGTAGGTTTCCTGTTACGATCAGTAGGTTTCCTGTTACGATCAGTAGGTTTCCTGTAAAGATCAGTGTATAGAACATTATTTTCACACGAGATCAGAAGATCAAGGAAACCGATTTGACGTGTATATTTTGAGTAACCTGAGTTAATGAGTTAACCTACTAACTCTAATATAGTAGACTTGGTAACTGTTCTTAATGAGTTAACCTGCTGACTCTAATATAGTAGACTTGGTAACTGTTCCTAATGAGTTAACCTGCTGACTCTAATATAGTAGACTTGGTAACTGTTCTTAATGAGTTAACCTGCTGACTCTAATATAGTAGACTTGGTAACTGTTCTTAATGAGTTAACCTACTAACTCTAATATAGTAGACTTGGTAACTGTTCTTAATGAGTTAACCTGCTGACTCTAATATAGTAGACTTGGTAACTGTTCTTAATGAGTTAACCTGCTGACTCTAATATAGTAGACTTGGTAACTGTTCCTAATGAGTTAACCTGCTGACTCTAATATAGTAGACTTGGTAACTGTTCTTAATGAGTTAACCTGCTGACTCTAATATAGTAGACTTGGTAACTGTTCTTAATGAGTTAACCTGCTGACTCTAATATAGTAGACTTGGTAACTGTTCTTAATGAGTTAACCTGCTGACTCTAATATAGTAGACTTGGTAACTGTTCTTAATGAGTTAACCTACTAACTCTAATATAGTAGACTTGGTAACTGTTCTTAATGAGTTAACCTGCTGACTCTAATATAGTAGACTTGGTAACTGTTCTTAATGAGTTAACCTGCTGACTCTAATATAGTAGACTTGGTAACTGTTCCTAATGAGTTAACCTGCTGACTCTAATATAGTAGACTTGGTAACTGTTCTTAATGAGTTAACCTGCTGACTCTAATATAGTAGACTTGGTAACTGTTCTTAATGAGTTAACCTGCTAACTCTAATATAGTAGACTTGGTAACTGTTCTTAATGAGTTAACCTGCTGACTCTAATATAGTAGACTTGGTAACTGTTCTTAATGAGTTAACCTACTAACTCTAATATAGTAGACTTGGTAACTGTTCTTAATGAGTTAACCTGCTGACTCTAATATAGTAGACTTGGTAACTGTTCTTAATGAGTTAACCTGCTGACTCTAATATAGTAGACTTGGTAACTGTTCCTAATGAGTTAACCTGCTGACTCTAATATAGTAGACTTGGTAACTGTTCTTAATGAGTTAACCTGCTGACTCTAATATAGTAGACTTGGTAACTGTTCTTAATGAGTTAACCTGCTAACTCTAATATAGTAGACTTGGTAACTGTTCCTAATGAGTTAACCTGCTGACTCTAATATAGTAGACTTGGTAACTGTTCCTAATGAGTTAACCTGCTGACTCTAATATAGTAGACTTGGTAACTGTTCCTAATGAGTTAACCTGCTAACTCTAATATAGTAGACTTGGTAACTGTTCTTAATGAGTTAACCTGCTGACTCTAATATAGTAGACTTGGTAACTGTTCTTAATGAGTTAACCTGCTGACTCTAATATAGTAGACTTGGTAACTGTTCCTAATGAGTTAACCTACTAACTCTAATATAGTAGACTTGGTAACTGTTCTTAATGAGTTAACCTGCTGACTCTAATATAGTAGACTTGGTAACTGTTCCTAATGAGTTAACCTGCTGACTCTAATATAGTAGACTTGGTAACTGTTCTTAATGAGTTAACCTGCTGACTCTAATATAGTAGACTTGGTAACTGTTCCTAATGAGTTAACCTGCTGACTCTAATATAGTAGACTTGGTAACTGTTCTTAATGAGTTAACCTGCTGACTCTAATATAGTAGACTTGGTAACTGTTCTTAATGAGTTAACCTGCTAACTCTAATATAGTAGACTTGGTAACTGTTCCTAATGAGTTAACCTGCTGACTCTAATATAGTAGACTTGGTAACTGTTCCTAATGAGTTAACCTGCTGACTCTAATATAGTAGACTTGGTAACTGTTCCTAATGAGTTAACCTGCTAACTCTAATATAGTAGACTTGGTAACTGTTCTTAATGAGTTAACCTGCTGACTCTAATATAGTAGACTTGGTAACTGTTCTTAATGAGTTAACCTGCTGACTCTAATATAGTAGACTTGGTAACTGTTCCTAATGAGTTAGTGGGTGTGGGGGTGTGTGGTGTAGTGGGTGTAATGTAGTGTAGTGTGTGTATAGTGTGTAGTGTGTGTCTGACTAACAGCACCTCAGGGTGGTCCAGCTAGTCAGCTGATACAGGCTGGTCTTATGACCAGAAATCTCTTCTTCTTTTATTATTGGGCTGTTTTCTTCAAAACGTTGTTAACAGGACAGTCATTAAGAGCGTTGAATAAAGGGTTTTAGCTTTGTTGTTTTGACGTGACTGATGGGAATGAGTAAATTCCACAGAGAAACCTGACCGCACTGGAACATGGGTAAGGACGGCTTTGACTGTAGCACAGATTCTGTACTGTACAGCATTCTGCCATGTTACTCTACTCTTCAGGCTCTGGTGATGGAGTTAAACCAGAGACAACTATATTTGACTTGGAGAAACTTCTTTCTCTCTCTCTCTCTCTCTCTCTCTCTCTCTCTCTCTCGCTCGCTGTCTCGCTCGCTGTCTCTCTCTCCCTCTACTCTCCTCTCTCGCTGTCTCTCTCTCGCTGTCTCTCTCTCGCTGTCTCTCTCTCGCTGTCTCTCTCTCGCTGTCTCTCTCTCTCTCGCTGTCTCTCTCTCTCTCTCTCGCTGTCTCTCTCTCGCTGTCTCTCTCTCTCCCTCCCTCTGTAGAAGTTAGCAGTGTGTGTGGAGAGTGTGGTCCCAGCGGGGGATCTATCTGAGGCTGAGGAGGGAGACGAGGTGCAGGGTTGTGGCGAGGCTCCAGCGCTGGGGGAGGAGGAGGGATACGAGGCAGACAGCGAGAGCAACCCAGAGGACATGGCCAAGCAGGAAGAAGGTAAGAGGACCTAACACACACAAACACTGTGGCCGGTAGTAAACAATGTCACGCGCAACACACACACACACACACACACTTGCACAGAGCAAGATTAGCTGAAATCGAATGAGGGAACATTAGATAAACCTTCTCAAAATTGCACTGATAAACGATGGGGAATTGTAGCCTCCTCGTCCTTCTGCAGCTCGCCTGCATTCAGTGTGTCAGAGTACGCTCTGGGTCGTCACTCACCCTAGCTCTGGGTCGTCACTCACCCTAGCTCTGGGTCGTTACTCACCCTAGCTCTGGGTCGTTTCTCACCCTAGCTCTGGGTCGTTTCTCACCCTAGCTCTGGGTCGTTTCTCACCCTAGCTCTGGGTCGTTTCTCACCCTAGCTCTGGGTCGTTTCTCACCCTAGCTCTGGGTCGTTTCTCACCCTAGCTCTGGGTCGTTTCTCACCCTTGCTCTGGGTCGTTTCTCACCCTAGCTCTGGGTCGTTTTTCACCCTAGCTCTGGGTCGTTACTCACCCTAGCAGAGCTGGTTAGGCTGTTTCCGTGTTTTCCAGAGCTGGTTAGGCTGTTTCCGTGTTATCCAGAGCTGGTTAGGCTGTTTCCGTGTTATCCAGAGCTGGTTAGGCTGTTTCCGTGTTATCCAGAGCTGGTTAGGCTGTATCCGTGTTATCCAGAGCTGGTTAGGCTGTTTCCGTGTTATCCAGAGCTGGTTAGGCTGTTTCCGTGTTATCCAGAGCTGGTTAGGCTGTTTCCGTGTTATCCAGAGCTGGTTAGGCTGTATCCAGAGCTGGTTAGGCTGTTTACGTGTTATCCAGAGCGTTGGTGACTAACTGTGCTGCTGGCAACAATTTAATTAATATTTTTTGCCGATGTTTACTGACACTGGTCATATTCAACGGGTGTTGAGCATTCGTAAATGCATCGGTTATTCTGCGCCCTGGCACACTGGGACGAGTCTCTGAAATCGGAGAAGATAGACAGAATTAATTTACGAACGCAACACAGTTGTTCAAGTTCAGCGTAGATTGCTAGGACTAATGTTGCGTTGCTAAAGTTGGAACCCCTGGACTACTGTGATGGGGGAACCCTGGACTACTGTGATGGGGAACCCTGGACTACTGTGATGGGGGAACCCTGGACTACTGTGATGGGGGAACCCTGGACTACTGTGATGGGGAGGAACCCTGGACTACTGTGATGGGGAGGAACCCTGGACTACTGTGATGGGGGGAACCCTGGACTACTGTGATGGGGAACCCTGGACTACTGTGATGGGGGAACCCTGGACTACTGTGATGGGGGAAACCCTGGACTACTGTGATGGGGGAACCCTGGACTACTGTGATGGGAGAACCCTGGACTACTGTGATGGGGAACCCTGACTACTGTGATGGGGAACCCTGGACTACTGTGATGGGGAACCCTGGACTACTGTGATGGGGGAACCCTGGACTACTGTGATGGGGAACCCTGGACTACTGTGATGGGGGACCCTGGACTACTGTGATGGAGGGAACCCTGGACTACTGTGATGGAGAACCCTGGACTACTGTGATGGGGAACCCTGGACTACTGTGATGGGGGAACCCTGGACTACTGTGATGGGGAACCCTGGACTACTGTGATGGGGGAACCCTGGACTACTGTGATGGGGAACCCTGACTACTGTGATGGGGAACCCTGGACTACTGTGATGGGGAACCCTGGACTACTGTGATGGGGAGGAACCCTGGACTACTGTGATGGGGAACCCTGGACTACTGTGATGGGGAGAACCCTGGACTACTGTGATGGGGGAGAACCCTGGACTACTGTGATGGGGAGAACCCTGGACTACTGTGATGGGGGGAACCCTGGACTACTGTGATGGGGGAACCCTGGACTACTGTGATGGGGAACCCTGGACTACTGTGATGGGGAGGAACCCTGGACTACTGTGATGGGGAGGGAGGAACCCTGGACTACTGTGATGGGGGAGGAGGAACCCTGGACTACTGTGATGGGGGGACCCTGGACTACTGTGATGGGGGGACCCTGGACTACTGTGATGGGGGACCCTGGACTACTGTGATGGGGGAACCCTGGACTACTGTGAATGGGGAGGGAGGAACCCTGGACTACTGTGAATGGGGAGGGAGGAACCCTGGACTACTGTGATGGGGGAACCCTGGACTACTGTGAATGGGGAGGAGGAACCCTGGACTACTGTGAATGGGGAGGAGGAACCCTGGACTACTGTGATGGGGGAACCCTGGACTACTGTGATGGGGAACCCTGGACTACTGTGAATGGGGAGGGAGGAACCCTGGACTACTGTGAATGGGGAGGGAGGAACCCTGGACTACTGTGATGGGGAACCCTGGACTACTGTGATGGGGGAGGGAGGAACCCTGGGGAAAGATGTTGTGCAGCATGCAGCATGGGAGTTCTCCTTGCTGTTTAGCTGTTGTTCGTTATGGAGTTGATATATTAGTATGTGGTTCCAGGGTTGTCCTAGTAGTCTTAGTGATTAAAAAGCTCAGGGAGACTTGGAGACCACACTGTGGTCATCAGTTCAGAGTTTCCCCTCAGTTGCTTCTTAGCCAAAGGTTTGTGAAGCCTCTATCCTGGTTAAATAGTGTCAGAGTACGTTTATACAGTATGGACATGAAGGGGGGTTTAGGTAGTCTGTTAGAGGTTTATACAGTATGGACATGAAGGGGTTTAGGTAGTCTGTCTGTTTATACAGTGATGGGGAGGAACCCTGGACTACTGTGATGGGGGAGGAACCCTGGACTACTGTGATGGGGAGGAACCCTGGACTACTGTGATGGGGGAGGAACCCTGGACTACTGTGATGGGGGAACCCTGGACTACTGTGATTGGGAGGAACCCTGGACTACTGTGATGGGGAACCCTGGACTACTGTGATGGGGAGGAACCCTGGACTACTGTGATGGGGGGAACCCTGGACTACTGTGATGGGGGAACCCTGGACTACTGTGATGGGGGAACCCTGGACTACTGTGATGGGGGAACCCTGGACTACTGTGATGGGGAGGAACCCTGGACTACTGTGATGGGGAGGGAGGAACCCTGGACTACTGTGATGGGGGGAGGGAGGAACCCTGGACTACTGTGATGGGGAGGGAGGAACCCCTGGACTACTGTGATGGGGGAGGGAGGAACCCCTGGACTACTGTGATGGGGGAGGGAGGAACCCCTGGACTACTGTGATGGGGGAGGGAGGAACCCCTGGACTACTGTGATGGGGGAGGGAGGAACCCCTGGACTACTGTGATGGGGGGAGGGAGGAACCCTGGGGAAAGATGTTGTGCAGCATGCAGCATGGGAGTTCTCCTTGCTGTTTAGCTGTTGTTCGTTATGGAGTTGATATATTAGTATGTGGTTCCAGGGTTGTCCTAGTAGTCTTAGTGATTAAAAAGCTCAGGGAGACTTGGAGACCACACTGTGGTCATCAGTTCAGAGTTTCCCCTCAGTTGCTTCTTAGCCAAAGGTTTGTGAAGCCTCTATCCTGGTTAAATAGTGTCAGAGTACGTTTATACAGTATGGACATGAAGGGGGGTTTAGGTAGTCTGTTAGAGGTTTATACAGTATGGACATGAAGGGGGTTTAGGTAGTCTGTCTGTTTATACAGTATGGACATGAAGGGGGTTTAGGTAGTCTGTCTGTTTATACAGTATGGACATGAAGGGGGTTTAGGTAGTCTGTCTGTTTATACAGTATGGACATGAAGGGGTTTAGGTAGTCTGTCTGTTTATACAGTATGGACATGAAGGGGTTTAGGTAGTCTGTCTGTTTATACAGTATGGACATGAAGGGGTTTAGGTAGTCTGTCTGTTTATACAGTATGGACATGAAGGGGGTTTAGGTAGTCTGTCTGTTTATACAGTATGGACATGAAGGGGGTTTAGGTAGTCTGTCTGTTTATATAGTATGGACATGAAGGGGGTTTAGGTAGTCTGTCTGTTTATACAGTATGGACATGAAGGGGGTGTGGGTGGGTGTACAGTCTCCTGTGGATACCTAAGGTATAGTTCTGTGGCACGTAAACACATTATGTGTGTTGATAGTGTGTGTGTGTCATGTGAATGTCTCATGTCTGTCCGTCTCTGCTCTTCCTCTGACAGGTGTGAAGGTGGTTTCTGCAGGCGGAGCGGTGGCGTTCGGGGCGGAGTCCTCCGGCAGAGGGGGCCGTGGCGTTCTTCTCTTCCCAGAGATCTGCCTGATGGAGCTCCAGCTGCTGGCGTCAGGGTCACCTGATCTGGAGGTGTTGGGTCACGTGTTTCACAGCCTCCTGGGGGCCGTGAGGGCCAACCCCCGCAACGCTGCTCTGCTCTACCATCAGGTTATTATAGCTACTGTCTCCCTCTCATCCCCTGTACCACTACCTGCACTGACCACAAGGTGTCACTCGCTTTCATGGCCTGGATAGAGACAACTGAACCCTTGAAACAAAACAAAAAAAACAGAACCTGGATGCTGTTTGTTGCAGGCGATCAGTTGTCCAGGGAACCAGGAGAGACTGGGTCATCTATCCATCTGTCTCGTGTCCTCCTCCCTCATCTAATACCATGGTTAACCCCTCCTCTTCTGCCGTTCACAGGGCGGAGTAATCCCTCATCTAATACCATGGTTAACCCCTCCTCTTCTACTGTTCACAGGGCGGAGTAATCCCTCATCTAATACCATGGTTAACCCCTCCTCTTCTGCTGTTCACAGGGCGGAGTAATCCCTCATCTAATACCATGGTTAACCCCTCCTCTTCTGCTGTTCACAGGGCGGAGTAATCCCTCATCTAATGCCATGGTTAACCCCTCCTCTTCTGCTGTTCACAGGGCGGAGTAATCCCTCATCTAATACCATGGTTAACCCCTCCTCTTCTGCTGTTCACAGGGCGGAGTAATCCCTCATCTAATGCCATGGTTAACCCCTCCTCTTCTGCCGTTCACAGGGCGGAGTAATCCCTCATCTAATGCCATGGTTAACCCCTCCTCTTCTACGGTTCACAGGGCGGAGTAATCCCTCATCTAATACCATGGTTAACCCCTCCTCTTCTGCTGTTCACAGGGCGGAGTAATCCCTCATCTAATACCATGGTTAACCCCTCCTCTTCTGCTGTTCACAGGGCGGAGTAATCCCTCATCTAATACCATGGTTAACCCCTCCTCTTCTGCTGTTCACAGGGCGGAGTAATCCCTCATCTAATACCATGGTTAACCCCTCCTCTTCTGCCGTTCACAGGGCGGAGTAAAGACCATTCTGACTGCTTTCCAGAGCATTCTGTCACAATCAGATTCCAGCTATGAAGACTGCCAGACGGTACTGGTGGAACTGCTGGTTGCCATGATGAGCCAACGAATCACAGCCGAGGAACTGGCCCTGTTGATCTGCCTCTTCCAGGAGAAGAATCCGCCCACTGTGAGTAACAACCAATTATCACCACCGTGTCGTATAAAAATAGAAAATGTAATTGTGTTTGTCACATGCGCCCCGAATACAACAGGTGAAAACCTTACAGTGAAATGCTTACTTACATTAACCAACAATTAACCTTACATTAACCCTTAACCAACAATGTTTTCTGAAGTTAAGAAAAAATTAAAAATAAGTGTTACGTAAAAAATAGAAAATAAAAGTAACAAGTAATTAAAGAGCTGCAGTAAAATAACCATAGCGAGGCTATATACAGGGGGGTACCGGTACCGAGTCAATGTGCGGGGGCACTGGTTAGTCCAGGTAATTGAGGTAATATGTACATGTAGGTACAGTTAAAGTGACTATGCATAGATAATAAACAGAGAGTAGCAGCAGCGTAAAAGAGGGGTCTGGGAAGCCCTTTGATTAGCTGTTCAGGAGTCTTATGGCTTTGGGGGTAGAAGCTGTTCACAAGCCTCTTGGTTTTTGGTAGTCTATACAGTATAAACATGAAGGGGGGTTTAGGTAGTCTGTCTGTTAGCTAGAGGTTTATACAGTATGGACATGATAATATAGATGATTGTACTGCTTTTGAGGGAGCTAGCATTTCACTGCAGCTTTTCTACATGGGGAAACTGTGGATGTGACGAATTTAAATGAGATTTGATATGAGACAGATGTTGTGTTAATTGATATCTGGCTGCTGGCTCAGTTCAAACAGCTCCTCAGGTCTTCCTGGAACTACTGTCCTGTAAACCCTGTTTCCCTTTGGGTTCGGCATGCACACACACCAGTTATTTTTAACCTAAGTTGTCAGTATGACGCATGTCCCCTGTTTCAATATCCTCCACCTTTTTGTTTGATCATATGGATATGAATCACCCAGCTGGGTCGTGTGAGTGAGTGTGTGTGTGTGTGTGTGTGTGTGTGTGTGTGTGTGTCAGTGGAGGCTCCTCAGAGGAGGAAGGGGAGGACAATCATCCTCAGGGAATTTCATTAAAAATAAAATAGTTTAACATTGAAAAAGTTATTATTTTTAGATGAAACTATACTAAATATAATCACATCACCAAATAACTGATTTAAAATACACTGTTTTGTAATGGTCTACAGTAGCCTCAACAGCACTCTGTAGGGTAGCGCCATGGTGTATTAAAACTATTTTCCCGGCCTCCTCTGGGTACATTGACTTCAGTGCAAAACCTAGGAGGCTCATGGTTCTTACCCCTTTCTATAGACTTACACAGTAATTATGACATCATCTGGAGGACGTCCTCCAACCTATCAGAGCTCTTGCAGTATGAACTGACGTTGTTCATCCAATCAAAGGATCAGAGAATGAATCTAGTACTGAAAGCGTAAGCTACAGCCAGCTAGCACTGCAGTGCATCAAAATGTGCAGAGTAGTTGACTTCGAGAGAAAGACAACAGCTTTTAACAAATTAATTTATAAAACAATTATGGAGAAGCGGTAGAGCTTCCAGCAATATTTTGTATTTTTTTTTCTTAGTTTAGCTTTCACTTAATTAACTTAATGCGTCTAATTTAGCGTCCTCAACAACCTGACTCAAACAGAGAGGAACGCTGTTTGTTAGATAGCTAGCTAAAGCTATCCAACACTGCAACCCAAGTTAAGTTGGGTTTTATTAATATATTGCCACAGAGACCTGCTGGTGTAACTGCTAAATTGCTTGCTGTACACTGTACTCCATTAGTACAGATGGATAGAATTGTGGGTTAACTAGCGCCTTAGTTCTAGTTTGTTGACTATAACGTTAATATGGTGACAACGATGTAGGCTGTGTAGCAGTTTATGGTATGAAGGTTTGGCTTGGAGAGTTTTATTTTATTTTTGTATTTTTTTGCCTGGTCACAGACGTCTGTTGTGTTGTACACTGAAGTCCACAAGCAAAGGTAGATGGTGAGAAGAGGAGACCGCGTAGATGTGAGAAGGACTTATGGAAAGTGATGATGCTTTATGTGGCTGCTATGAAAGTGAACTGTGTGTGATCAGGGGTGTATTCATTAGGCCGAAACTGGGAGTGACGTACCTGAATTTGTCCAGTAGAATCTCACTGTTTGGACTAATGATTACACCCCAGATCAGCTAGATGCAGGGCAAGAGTGTGCAAGGTGGTATTAAATGTCTCTGTCTGTCACCTTGATGACAATAAATGATCTGGACCTACGTTATTAGCGTTAATTGAAAGGCTCTGTTGTAGCAACCTCATGATGGGTACAGGGGAAATTCAAGTATCGTGTAGTAGCCTAAACATAGCACTGTTACATGTAGCTGGGTGAATGGAATATGAACGACAGGCTTCCAATATGCTGTAATAAGGCCATGATCATAAAAAAATCTTAAACAGCACCAACCACATTGTGTGTGTTTGTTAGCCTTTCCACACCATTTCCCTGTACGTTTAGGGCTATGGATGGGCTGGCCCATCCATGGTTGAAGACAGCAGAGGTGTATTTAGAGGGCAAGTTGGTCAGGATGATATCTAAGAGGGTGCTCTAGGTTACTGATTTAGGGTTGTACCTGGTAGGTTCCTTGATAATTTGTGTGAGATTGAGGGCATCTATCTATGGATAGATGTCTGCTGTCTTCAACCATGGGCAGCCCATGGATTTTTTTATTTTACCTTTATTTTACCAGGAAAGTTGACTGAGAACACGTTCTCATTCACAGCAACAACCTGGGGAATAGTTACAGGGGAGAGGAGAGGGATGAATGAGCCAATTGTAAGCTGGGGATGATTAGGTGACCATGATGGTATGAGGGACAGCTTGGGAATTTAGCCAGGACACCAGGGTTAACACCCCTATTCTTACGATAAGTGCCATGGGATCTTTTAATGACCTCAGAGTCAGGACATCCGTTTAACGTCCCATCCGAAAGACAGCACCCTACACAGGGCAATGTCCCCAATCACTGCCCTGGGGCATTGGGATATTCTTTTTAGACCACAGGAGAGAGTGCCTCCTACTGGCCCTCCAACACCACTTCCAGCAGCATCTGGTCTCCCATCCAGGGACTGACCAGGACCAACCCTGCTTAGCTTCAGAAGCAAGCCAGCAGTGGGATGCAGGGTGGTATGCTGCTGGCATACCACCCTGCATGGATGGGCTGTCTATGGATGGGCTGTCTATGGATGGGCTGTCTATGGATGGGCTGTAGCTGGTGGTTTAAGTCTATGGGTAGGTTATAGCAGGTGGTTTAGGTCTATGGGTAGGTTATAGCAGGTGGTTTAGGTCTATGGGTAGGTTATAGCAGGGGGTTTAGGTCTATGGGTAGGTTATAGCAGGGGTTTAGGTCTATGGGTAGGTTATAGCAGGTGGTTAGGTCTATGGGTAGGTTATAGCAGGGGGTTTAGGTCTATGGGTAGGTTATAGCAGGGGGTTTAGGTCTATGGGTAGGTTATAGCAGGGGGTTTAGGTCTATGGGTAGGTTATAGCAGGTGGTTTAGGTCTATGGGTAGGTTATAGCAGGTGGTTTAGGTCTATGGGTAGGTTATAGCAGGTGGTTTAGGTCTATGGGTAGGTTATAGCAGGGGGTTTAGGTCTATGGGTAGGTCATATCTACGGTCACACACTTATGGCGCATATGGATGTAGATCCAGATGTCTTCAAGAAATTTTTAAGAATGTCAAGTACAGAGTTAGCGAGTAGAATGTAGTTTTCACACACACACTCTTGCAACATCCCCTCTCCCCCAGGACATCCTATTGAAAGGCATCCTCCAGATCGTCCAGGCCAACGTGGACATGGAACCTCTCTACTTCCTCTCCTATCCCATGATCCTCGGTGGCGCGTCCTTCCCTGGCGGTACCTCCCCTGGCTCCCGACAAAATGGGGCGGCGGGGGTGAAGGGGGTGGGAATGCTGTGGAAGGGGGGGAAGCTGACCCCGGGACGCAGGGAAGGGGATGGACGAGAGACACCAGGACATCTAAGGACCTCTCCGTGGCACGTTGCCCCGTTACACCTCCCTCTGGTGGGGCAGAACTGCTGGCCACACATGGCCTCTGGGTTCTCTGCCTCTGTCTGGATGAAGGTGGCTGAGAATGAAGAGGGACGTACAGAGAAGGGTAAGAGCACACAACGAAGGTTTATGACATCACAGGCCACGTGGAATTATCTCCCTATAAGGTAAAATACATGATTACAGAGGCACAAAGAGCATAACCCCAAAACATGCTAACCTCTCACCATTACAATAACAGGGGAGGTTAGCATTTTATATCATAACCCCAAGACATGCTAACCTCTCACCATTACAATAACAGGGGAGGTTAGCATTTTATATCATACCCCCAAGACATGCTAACCTCATTTTCAGTAGTGCTCAAGGCATGCAATTCCATGAGAGCAGCATTTATTTTTCAACAATGTTTTGAAGCAATCAGTCCTCCATGACAACATAAAGTCACTGACTGAACAAATCCTCACTATCAGTAGCTGCAATGTGGCAGTGCGCCAAGACCTTTGTTTTGAGAACGAAAGATATTTCCGTTTCAAGGTCTCAGCTTGGAGAGAAGAAGCCTCGTGAGGTATTGATCAGTCACATGTTATGAACCAGTATTGCTCGGTCACATGAAGGAAACAAAACGGTAATGATTAATTAATTATGCTAAATCATGCCAATATAACTGTGTGTGTGTTATAGAAATTTCGTTCTCAATGTTCATCAACTGAACTTCAATTAAACAAACTCTGTCTGTTACCCAGTATTTGTGAGATACTGGTTGAAATGAAACAAACAGAGGCCCAATCTATAATGATCAAATGTGGATTATTTATTCATGGGAGAGCTCTGAGCTCCAAAGTCTTTTATATGGTACAATGTTGAAATACAAAGATACAAAATTCCCACCACTTCCCCCGCCGCTCTCCAAGAAAATAGTGTCTTCCCACAGTACCCATTCATTCCTTATCACAATCTTTGCCACATAAGTCAACCTTGGACAGCTCCCCCTTTCTCAAGGAACAGGGCCTCTCATATGTGTCTGGTAGAATCAAAGAATTCTTTGTTTCTCCGTACCAGCCTGTTCCACACCAAGTTAATATCTAGACACACACACATATTAATTGGACTACCATTTGTCTTGTAGCCCTATCTCTATTGCATACATTTTCAGAATGGAATGTTCTTAGTATTAAGTACAAACATTTAGTCATCAAAACATCAAATCTATAACAGTATGTAAGACAAGTGCTGGGACTGCCCCGTTAGAGCTCCTGACCGACATGTCCTACTACGGTGCATTGAGTTGGTTGGAACCTCTCCACTGATAATACAGGAGGATTCATTTCAGATTTTCAAAGACATGGTGGTGAATTTCCACCACACTTTGTTTTTTTTTTGTGTTACGCTCTAATCAATATTTCCAAGTTATACTTTTGAAGATCAAGGGGTCAATTGGAATAACTGAAATATCTGACATACTTTGGTTTGTAATGTAGAAATATATAGTATAATGGTACTATTATCTGTATTGCAGTAGAAAGGGTTAAAAACACACCTAACCCATCAAGTAAAATGCAACATTAATTTATGTAAACTCCTGCAATAGTTGTCGTTCAATTGGTAAAATTCCTTTTTGTCTTCTAATGCCTTTGTGATGCAGTGCCTTAGACTGCTGGGCCACTCGGGAGGCCCCTTCTAATGCCCCTTGAAGGGGCCGTAATCTAAAAGTAACGGAAAGTAATCAGATTACTGGTTTGGGGTAATCCAGAAGTTGGCTACGTTACGGATTTACAATTAGCCTTACTGTAACGGACTACAGTTAGAAAGTAACTTACCCAACACAATGAATCACAGCTTCTCTGATCTTTGTATCGAAATGTGGATGGATTTTTGTTTTTCTCTGCGCTCCAGAGGAGGGGAAGGCTCCTACGTTGGAGCCCAACCTGGGGGCCACCCCAGATGTGCAGAGGGTGGTGGAGGAGGGCCTGATGCACGTTCTCTCCATGGGCTCCAAAGCTCTGATGCTGCAGGTCTGGGCGGACCTCTCCACTGGAGTATTCACTTTCAGGTGGGGCAGCAAAGTAGACCGATGTGATACATTTGACTGGCCGACTGATACGCCGACTGATACGCCGACTGATACGCCGACTGATACGCCGACTGATTGACTAGCTGATTTGCCTTGTCTCCTCTCCTCAGGATGTGCATTGACCCTAATGATGAGATGAAGGCGGGGCTACTGGCCCAGGCAGAGTCAGGGGAGGGACTAGTCTCACCTGGCAGGTGGCATCACCTGGGTATCAGCTACACCCAGCAGCCTGAGGGCAAGAAGAACATCCACGGACGCCTGGCACTATGGGTCAACGGAGTCAGGTAGGACCCTCTCAAGATGACCTTGACAACATGCTTGTTTCAGTAAAGATAGCCCAGACTAAAGCAGGACTGTGTTCATTAGGGAATCCTTCCCTGTTTCCCTCCTTCCTGTTTCCCTCCTTCCTGTTTCCCTCTTTCCTGTTTCCCTCCTTCCTGTTTCCCTCCTTCCTGTTTCCCTCCATTTTCTTCAATTTGATACCTAATGAACATGACCGTGATGTGTTTTTCTTGTTTTCTGATTGATCTCTATCCAGGAAGTGTGAGGTGTCTCTGGACTACACGTTACCCAGGAAGTCCAGCCTGTCTTCAGACAGCAACAAGACCTTCTGTCTGCTGGGACACTGTATGGGACACAGTGAGGAACTGACCAGACAGGGTGGACAGTACGACATGGGCACTGTGCTGCTCTTTAACGGTACCAAGCTGTGTGTGTGAGAGAAAGAGAGCTCCTCTGAGGTCTCACGATAAAGAATAGCTGTAAAAACCATAAGAAATAAATGAAACGTACACATTCAACAACCAATAATGAAGCACATATCCTGAGCTAGCCTTGGCTGGCATCCTGCCTCTAGGCTGTGTCTCCGACTGTGTTTTAATCGGTCCCAGCCAACCCCTCTGTACCTTCTCTCTCTCACGTGCACACATCTGTCTCTCTGTGTTGTTGTTGGGGCTGTAACTCTACGTTGCTCTCTGCTGGTCATTTAAAGCATATTTTTTAATGTAACCTTTATTTAACTTGGCAAGTCAGTTAACTTCTTAGGGAGCGGTGGGGCGCTAGCATTTCACTACCCGGTGAAATGCAAGGCGCCAAATTCAAAATCCAAAAGTTGAATTATTGAGCATGCATCAATATACAAGTGTTTCATAGTCATCAAAAGCTCTGCTTCTTGGCAATATCACAGCGTTGTCAGATTTCAAAAAGGCCTTACGGTGAAAGCACCACATTTGATTGTTTGAGGATAGCACCCCACATATTCTTCCCATTACCATAAATTTATAAGCCTTCACGGTTCACAGAAAACACATTTCATAGCGAAAACAAATCAATTACCTTTTGAAGAACTTCTGCTGAGGGCTTCCCAAGTGTCCAACGAAGACCATCCATGGTTCTTTTGTTAGAAAAAGTAATTTATTATATCCATAAATCTCCGTTTGGTTGGCGCGTTATAATGAGACAATATAGTGTCGACTCCTCCATTGAAACGTGAAGAGAACTCGTTCAACTTATACCTATAAACTTGTCCAAGAACAATCAAACATAATTTGAAATGTATCCTTAGGAACACTTTTATGTATAAATAGTATAATATTTCAACCGGAATATAAACTGGGCGATAAGAAAGGAAAAAACCACAGAGCGCGCCAGCCGTGAACGCGCCAATTTCCTCTATTGACATTCTGTGTGGCCATTTCCTTATTCCTCTTCTTCTCTGCTCTAAAAGCATCTAAACAGAATCAGAACACTTTCTCGAGACTGTTGACATCCAGAGGAAGCGATGGGTACTGCATTCATATGCCCTTATATGGGCATTTTCATAAGGGAGGGGTTCCAAATGAGGCACTCTGTGAAAACCACTTTTTCCAGGACAGAAATTCCTCGGGGTTTTGCCTGCCATATGCGTTCTGTTATACTCACAGACAAATGGTTAACACTTTTAGAAAATTCAGAGTGTTTCCTATCCAATGGTACCAAATATGTGCATATCCTATTTTCTGGGCCTGAATGGGAGGCATTTTACTTTGGGCACGCCAGGCTCTCCAAAACGGTCACCTCGTGCGCTGCTCCCAAAGAAGTTAAGAAGAAATTCTTATTTACAATGACTGCCTACCCCGGACGACTGCCTAAACCCGGACGACGCTGGCCAATTGTGCGCCGCCCTATGGGACTCTCAATCACGGCCGATTGTGATACAGCCTGGAATCGAAACAGGGACTGTAGTGACGCCTCTTGCACTGAGATGCAGTGCCTTAGACCGCGGCGTCACTCGGGAGCATGACTTTGCTTCTTTCTCACTTAGATGACAGCCAACTCCACGGTAACAGAGTGATGTTGAGACTCTTGGGTAATAGTGCCTCAGCATCACTCTGTTACCGTGGAGTTCACATTATGTTATTCCATCTCTCGCAAATATATTTTTTTATTGAGAAAGGCATATCTTGCTGTCGACTTGTCAAGCTGTGTGGTATGGCCTGGGTGTTTTATTGTGTAAGGTAGTCTTTTTGCTAGCATGTTGACCGGCATCCTGGGCTGGAGAACAGAGGTGTTCTCTGGGACCATGCCTTCTGGAGAACAGAGGTGTTCTCTGGGACCATGCCTTCTCTGCGCTGGAGAACAGGGGTGTATTCATTCAGCCTATTCTGTTGCAAAACATTTCTTAAAAGAAATGAAATGAGGAGGGACTTACCTGAATTTGTCTCTGTCTGTCTGTCCCCACTAGGCTCCCGTATCGGGTCAGAGGAGGCATTTTACCTGTATGCCTCTGGTCCAGACCTCACGTCTATCATGCCCTGTAAGTACGGTAAGCCCAGTGGGACCTTCTCCAAGTACGTCACCACGGACGGGTTAAAGTGTGACACTGTCAGAGAGCTAATGATGAAGAATAAGGACGTGGACACAGCAGCTCTCATAGTAAGTCTGAGTCCCTCTTTCTGCCAATAATACACAGTACCAGTCAAAAGATTAGACACGCCTACTCATTCCAGGGTTTTCTTTATTCTTACTATTTTCTACATTGTAGAATAATAGTGAAGACATGAAAACTATGAAATAACATATGCGATCATGTAGTAACCAAATAAGTATTAAACAATTATATTTTTGATTCTTCAAAGTTGCCACCCTTTTCCTTGATGACAGCTTTGCACACTCTTGGCATTCTCTCAACCAGCTTCACCTGGAATGCTTTTCCAACAGTCTTGAAGGAGTTCCCACATATGCTGAGCACTTGTTGGCTGCTTTTCCTTCACTCTGCGGTCCAACTCATCCCAAACCATCTCATTTGGGTTGAGGTCGGGTGATTGTGCAGACCAGGTCATCTGATGCAGCACTCCAGCATTCAATCACTCTCCTTCTTGGTCAAACAGCCCTTACACAGCCCTGAGGTGTGTTGGGTCAATGTCCTGTTGAAAAACAAATGACAGTCCCACTAAGCGCAAACCAGATGGGATGGCGTATCGCTGCAGAATGCTGTGGTAGCCATGCTGGTTAAGTGTGCATTGAATTCTAAATAAATCACAGACAGTGTCACCAGCAAAGAACCCCCACACCATCACACCTCTATGCTTCACGGTGGGAACCACACATGTAGAGATCATCCGTTCACCTACTCTGCGTCTCACAAAGACACGGTGGCTGGAACCAAAAATCTCAAATTTGTACTGATCAGACCAAAGGACAGATTTCCACCGGTGTAATGTCCATTACTCATGTTTCTGGCCTAAGCAAGTCTCTTCTTCTTATTGGTGTCCTTTAGTAGTGGTTTCTTTGCAGCATTTCGACCATGAAGTCCTGATTCACACAGTCTCCTCTGAACAGTTGATGTTGATGTGTCTGTTACTTGAACTCTGTGAAGCATTTATTTGGGCTGCAATTTCTGAGGCTGGTAACTCTAATGAATGTATCCTCTGCAGCAGAAGTAACTCTGGGTCTTCCTTTCCTGTGGCAGTCCTCATGAGAGCCAGTTTCATCATAGCGCTTGATGGTTTTTACAACTGCACTTAAAGAAACTTTCAAAGTTCTTGAAATTTCCCGATTGATTGACCTTCATACTATATCTCTATGTTTCTATGGGAGTGTCTGGCAGTACTGTCTGTGTGGTGTGTCTATGATACTATATATCTATGTTTCTATAGGAGTGTCTGTGTGGTGTATCTATGATACTATATATCTATGTTTCTACAGGAGTGTCTGTGTGGTGTATCTATGATATTATATATCTATGTTTCTACAGTAGTGTCTGTGTGGTGTATCTGTGATACTATATATCTATGTTTCTACAGGAGTGTCTGTGTGGTGTATCTGTGATACTATATATCTGTGTTTCTACAGGAGTGTCTAGCAGTAGTTTATGCCCCCAGCAGCCCCAGGGTGTATACCATCTATGAGCCAGTGATCCGTCTGAAGGGTCAGGCTAAGACCATGGTGTCTCAGAGGCCCTTCAGCTCTAAAGAGGTCCAGTCTGCAGTGCTGGAGACACACATCCTCAGGACCATGTTGCCTGCAGAACCACAGGGGCTGCAGAACGTCCTCCACAAGATCGGAGGAACCGGGGCCTTCATATTCCTCTTTGCACGGGTAGGACATAGTCTCCATACTATTGATGTGAGGAACCGGGGCCTTCATATTCCTCTTTGCACGGGTAGGACATAGTCTCCATACTATTGATGTGAGGAACCGGGGCCTTGGTATTCCTCTTTGCACGGGTAGGACATAGTCTCCATACTATTGATGTGAGGAACCGGGGCCTTGGTATTCCTCTTTGGGTCGATTGATGATGTTAGTCTCTATGCTGGTTGCATTTGGTGTGGAAGGCCTCGAAAGCTTTTTTCTGTAATTTTGTGAGAAAGATTCTTGAACATAACTGTCATGTCATTTCTACTTGAAGGAAATTACACAAGATTCATTCACTGTGTTCTAATTAAACCAATCTCTGTCTTTCTGTTGTATCATGTCCTCTCTCTCGCTCCCTCTCTCTCTCGCTCCCTCTCTCTCGCTGTCTCTCTCTCTCTCGCTGTCTCTCTCTCTCTCGCTGTCTCTCTCTCTCTCGCTGTCTCTCTCTCTCTCGCTGTCTCTCTCTCTCTCTCTCTCTCTCTCTCTCTCTCTCGCTGTCTCTCTCTCTCTCTCGCTGTCTCTCTCTCGCTGTCTCTCTCTCGCTGTCTCTCTCTCTCGCTGTCTCTCTCTCTCTCTCTCGCTGTCTCTCTCGCTGTCTCTCGCTGTCTCTCTCTCCCTCTCTCGCTGTCTCTATTCTCTCTCTCTGTTCTCTCTCTCGTTCTCTCTCTATTCTCTGTCTCCCTCTCTCTCGTTCTCTCTCTCGTGTGTTTCCAGGTGGTGGAGCTAAGTGACAGTGAGCAGACCCAGGCCATAGCCCTCCAGGTACACAGATATATCCTATTTAAATCAGTGGTTCTCAGACTTCCAGACGTTTCACACTGTTGTTGTGTCTCTGAACTAGCTCACCTGATTCACCTAGTCAAGGGCTTGATGATTAGTTGACAAGTGGAGTCAGCTGCTGGCTCTGGAATAGATCATATACCTGGAACAACTGGAGGTCCCAGAGGAGAGGTTTGAGAACCACTGGGTTAAATTACTGTCTGGCTAGCTAGTGACAGAGCACCTGTGCTGATACAAATACAAATTAATTGTTTTATACAATATTCAACCATAATTGATCTCGAAAAATAAAGTTCTCCTTTACCAAGATGGATAATTTTTGGCGTGTTACTAGGACCCCAGTGAGTTGTAACATGGCGTGTTACTAGGACCCCAGTGAGTTGTAACATGGCGTGTTACTAGGACCCCAGTGAGTTGTGACATGGCGTGTTACTAGGACCCCAGTGAGTTGTGACATGGCGTGTTACTAGGACCCCAGTGAGTTGTGACATGGCGTGTTACTAGGACCCCAGTGAGTTGTAACATGGCGTGTTACTAGGACCCCAGTGAGTTGTAACATGGCGTGTTAGTAGGACCCCAGTGAGTTGTGACATGGCGTGTTACTAGGACCCCAGTGAGTTGTGACATGGCGTGTTACTAGGACCCCAGTGAGTTGTGACATGGCGTGTTACTAGGACCCCAGTGAGTTGTGACATGGCGTGTTAGTAGGACCCCAGTGAGTTGTGACATGGCGTGTTACTAGGACCCCAGTGAGTTGTGACATGGCGTGTTACTAGGACCCCAGTGAGTTGTGACATGGCGTGTTACTAGGACCCCAGTGAGTTGTGACATGGCGTGTTACTAGGACCCCAGTGAGTTGTGACATGGCGTGTTACTAGGACCCCAGTGAGTTGTGACATGGCGTGTTACTAGGACCCCAGTGAGTTGTGACATGGCGTGTTACTAGGACCCCAGTGAGTTGTGACATGGCGTGTTACTAGGACCCCAGTGAGTTGTGACATGGCGTGTTACTAGGACCCCAGTGAGTTGTGACATGGCGTGTTACTAGGACCCCAGTGAGTTGTGACATGGCGTGTTACTAGGACCCCAGTGAGTTGTGACATGGCGTGTTACTAGGACCCCAGTGAGTTGTGACATGATTCTGTGTCCATTCTAGAGTTGTAATATGTGATTCTCTGTCCATTCTAGAGTTGTAATATGTGATTCTCTGTCCATTCTAGAGTTGTAATATGTGATTCTCTGTCCATTCTAGAGTTGTAATATGTGATTCTCTGTCCATTCTAGAGTTGTAATATGTGATTCTGTGTCCATTCTAGAGTTGTAATATGTGATTCTGTGTCCATTCTAGAGTTGTAATATGTGATTCTGTGTCCATTCTAGAGTTGTAATATGTGATTTTATGTCCAGGTGCTACTCTCTCTGGCCAAGTACAACCAGCACCGTATCAATGAGATGGACTGTTACCACGGTTACTCCATGATACACCAGGTCCTCATCAAGTCCAAGTGCATCGTGGGATACCATATTCTCAAGGTGAGTCATGTGACCAGGCATATGATGAGTCCTTGTATTGGCTTTTGTTGTTGTTGGTCCTGTTGATGCTCTGAATCCCCATGGACCAGTTTCATATCATCTAGTCCTTGGTGCTGTTGATGCTCTGAATCCCCATGGATCAGTTTCATATCATCTAGTCCTTGGTCCTGTTGATGCTCTGAATCCCCATGGACCAGTTTCATATCATCTAGTCCTTGGTCCTGTTGATGCTCTGAATCCCCATGGATCAGTTTCATATCATCTAGTCCTTGGTCCTGTTGATGCTCTGAATCCCCATGGACCAGTTTCATATCATCTAGTCCTTGGTCCTGTTGATGCTCTGAATCCCCATGGATCAGTTTCATATCATCTAGTCCTTGGTGCTGTTGATGCTCTGAATCCCCATGGATCAGCTTCAAATCATCTAGTCCTTGGTCCTGTTGATGCTCTGAATCCCCATGGATCAGTTTCATATCATCTAGTCTAGTCCGGTCCTGTTGATGCTCTGAATCCCCATGGATCAGTTTCATGGATCATGTCCTTGGTCCTGTTGATGCTCTGAATCCCCATGAGTCCTTGGTCCTGTTGATGCTCTGAATCCCCATGGATCAGCTTCAAATCATCTAGTCCTTGGTCCTGTTGATGCTCTGAATCCCCATGGACCAGTTTCATATCATCTAGTCCTTGGATCAGCTTCATATCATCTAGTCCTTGGTCCTGTTGATGCTCTGAATCCCCATGGATCAGTTTCATATCATCTAGTCCTTGGTCCTGTTGATGCTCTGAATCCCCATGGACCAGTTTCATATCATCTAGTCCTTGGTCCTGTTGATGCTCTGAATCCCCATGGATCAGTTTCATATCATCTAGTCCTTGGTGCTGTTGATGCTCTGAATCCCCATGGATCAGTTTCATATCATCTAGTCCTTGGTGCTGTTGATGCTCTGAATCCCCATGGATCAGTTTCATATCATCTAGTCCTTGGTGCTGTTGATGCTCTGAATCCCCATGGATCAGCTTCAAATCATCTAGTCCTTGGTCCTGTTGATGCTCTGAATCCCCATGGATCAGTTTCATATCATCTAGTCCTTGGTCCTGTTGATGCTCTGAATCCCCATGGACCAGTTTCATATCATCTAGTCCTTGGTCCTGTACTTCCTGTTTGATTTTCTGCCTATAGGAAGGGAGGAGAAAATGGAGTTGTGATCAGATTTGCTGAATGGAGGGCGGGGGAGGGCCTTGTGGGCATTTTGAAAAGTTGAGTAGCAGCGGTCCAATGTTTTCCCTGAACTACAGTCAATGTGTTGATAGAACTTCAGTACTACAGTCAATGTGTTGATAGAACTTCAGTACTACAGTCAATGTGTTGATAGAACTTCAGCACTACAGTCAATGTGTTGATGGAACTTCAGTACTACAGTCAATGTGTTGATGGAACTTCAGTACTACAGTCAATGTGTTGATAGAACTTCAGTACTACAGTCCATGTGTTGATAGAACTTCAGTACTACAGTCCATGTGTTGATAGAACTTCAGTACTACAGTCCATGTGTTGATAGAACTTCAGTACTACAGTCCATGTGTTGATGGAACTTCAGTACTACAGTCCATGTGTTGATGGAACTTCAGTACTACAGTCAATGTGTTGATAGAACTTCAGTACTACAGTCCATGTGTTGATGGAACTTCAGTACTACAGTCAATGTGTTGATAGAACTTTGGTAGTGTTTTCCTCAGATTTATTCTAATATGGTCATACATTTGGCAGGAGGTTAGGAAGTGCACCTCATTTTGTGGGCAGCCTACGGCGGCCTTTCTCAATAGCAAGGCCATGCTCACTGAGTCTGTAAAGCTTTCCTTAAGTTTGGGTCAGTCACAGTGGTCAGGTATTCTGTTTAGGGCCAAATAGCATTCTAGTTTGTTGGTTAATTATCTTCTCTCTCGCTCTCTCTCTCGCTGTCTCTCTCTCGCTGTCTCTCTCTCTCGCTGTCTCTCTCGCTGTCTCTCTCGCTGTGTCTCTGTCTATAGACCTTGTTAGATGGGAGCTGTAGTAGTCCTATCCTAACTCTAGGGGAAGACGGTCAGTTCCACCTGGACACGGAGTCTACAGCCGTGGTCCAGGACATCAAGCTGCTGTCTGAGGTTCTGCTGGACTGGAAGATCTGGGCCAAGGCTCAGGTAAACTCAGTGACGAATGCATGGGCAGGTATTTAGTTTTACTGTATACCAGGACATTTTGAAATACTGCAGGTAGGATTTACCGATACCATTTGAAACACAATTTATTTATATTTTGTTAAAACTGTGTGCTTAAACTCTGTATTTTAGAAGAGTTTGTGGTCATATGCACATCCTTAAAAACACGAGTGCTGGGCTAATAAAGAATACTACGAAAGAACAGCCAGGCCCGCGCGCTGTCAGAGAGCAGCCAGGCCCACGCGCTGTCAGAGAGCAGCCAGGCCCGCGCGCTGTCAGAGAGCAGCCAGGCCCGCGCGCTGTCAGAGAGCAGCCAGGCCCCCTCGCTGTCAGAGAGCAGCCAGGCCCGCGCTGTCAGAGAGCAGCCAGGCCCGCGCGCTGTCAGAGAGCAGCCAGGCCCGCGCGCTGTCAGAGAGCAGCCAGGCCCGCGCGCTGTCAGAGAGCAGCCAGGCCCGCGCGCTGTCAGAGAGCAGCCAGGCCCCCTCGCTGTCAGAGAGCAGCCAGGCCCCCGCGCTGTCAGAGAGCAGCCAGGCCCGCGCGCTGTCAGAGAGCAGCCAGGCCCCCTCGCTGTCAAAGCTCCCAATTCACCGCTTTATTGACAACGTTGGATCTTCGTCGTTTTCGGATTGAAACGGCCTGGCTGTTAGTTAACTGGCACCTCTTGATCAGTCCGGTCTATGGGAGATCCTGCTAGCAGCCCTCGCTCTTCATCAGGCTATACCACCCGTTTCAGGGTCAGGGTCAGGGTAGCTGTGTGTTAATATATGTGATGTGTCTTTAACAGGGTGGTGTCTGGGAGACTCTGCTGGCAGCGTTAGAGATCCTCATCAGGGTTCACCACCCCCAGCAGGTGTTCAACATCAGACAGTTTCTCAAAGCCCAGGTGGTCCACCGCTTCCTGCTCACCTGTCAAGTACTACAGGTAAGAACCTTATCCGTTCTGAATGAACAAGATGTTTTACTAACAAATCATGTTGCAGCAATGTTTTGGTCTCAAGACCTTTCAAAACTCTGCCTAGGGAGCCAGAGAAATAGCCTGAGCTATCATTGACAATCGTCCCCTGTGGCTCCGTTGGTAGAGAATCGCTCTTTCTCTGGATAAGAGAATCTGCTAAATGACTCACTACTGTAAGTGGCTCTGGATAAGAGAGTCTGTTAAATGACTCACTACTGTAAGTGGCTCTGGATAAGAGAGTCTGTTAAATGACTCACTACTGTAAGTGGCTCTGGATAAGAGAGTCTGTTAAATGACTCACTACTGTAAGTGGCTCTGGATAAGAGAGTCTGTTAAATGACTCACTACTGTAAGTGGCTCTGGATAAGAGTGTCTGTTAAATGACTCACTACTGTAAGTGGCTCTGGATAAGAGAGTCTGTTAACTACTTAGCTAGCGCCCCGCTAGTCTCTCTGTGTTGTTGTTGGGGCTGTAACTCTACGTTGCTCTCTGCTGGTCATTTAAAGCATATTTTTTTATGTAAGAGAGTCTGCTAAATGACTCACTACTGTAAGTCCCTGGATCAGAGAGTCTGCTAAATGATTCACTACTGTAGTGGCTCTGAATAAGAGAGTCTGTTAAATGATTCACTACTGTAGTGGCTCTGGATAAGAGAGTCTGTTAAATGACTCAATACTGTAGTGTCCCTGGATCAGAGAGTCTGTTAAATGACTCACTACTGTAGTGTCTCTGGATAAGAGAGTCTGCTAAATGACTCACTACTGTAGTGGCTCTGGATAAGAGAGTCTGTTAAATGACTC
This sequence comes from Brachymystax lenok tsinlingensis, assembly GCA_030435695.1. Taxonomy (NCBI): domain Eukaryota; kingdom Metazoa; phylum Chordata; class Actinopteri; order Salmoniformes; family Salmonidae; genus Brachymystax; species Brachymystax lenok. The sequence continues at coordinate 2,369,814 of CM059780.1, forward strand.
AATACTGTAGAGAGTCTGCTAAATGACTCAATACTGCCTGTGGCTCTGAATAAGAGAGTCTGTTAAATGACTCTACTGTAGTGGCTCTGGATCAGAGAGTCTGTTAAATGATTCACTACTGTAAGTCTCTCTGGATCACATAGTCTGCTAAATGACTCAATACTGTAGAGAGTCTGCTAAATGACTCCCTACTGTAAGTCTCTCTGGATAAGAGAGTCTGTTAAATGACTAAAAAGTCAATGTAATTAAAAGACTGCATGTTCCTCTGGCCGTTTATACCATGTTAACTATCAGACCTCCTTGTCCTCTGTGTTTGTCCCCAGGAGCATCGGGACGAGCACCTGACCTCCATCCCACAGGAGGTGTGTCTGTCTTTCGTGAAGATCATCCAGGAAGTGTTGGGTTCCCCTCCGGACCTAGACCTCCTCCGATTGGTCTACAACTTCCTGCTCGCCGTGCACCCGCCCACTAACACCTACGTCTGTCACACGCCTTCAAGCTTCTACTTCTCACTACACATAGGTGGGTTATTCACACACATCTCCTGGTTAAATTAATCAAGTCTAACTCAGGTATTTTAATAAGTGACTTTTACTTTGAATCGTAATTTTCTACCAAGGTGTCTGCTTTTACTGAAAGGACTTAACACCACTGCCAGTATTGTGTCTGTTGTCTCCAGGTGTTAGACAGTATTGTGTCTGTTGTCTCCAGGTGTTAGACAGTATTGTGTCTGTTGTCTCCAGATGTTAGCCTGGTTTGTGTCTGTTGTCTCCAGGTGTTAGCCCGTTTTGTGTCTGTTGTCCTGCAGATGGAAAGCTGTACCAGGAGAAGGTCCAGTCCATAATGTATATGAGAAATATCACCAGTGGATGGAAGTCAGCTGGTAGCTCAGTGGTCTCTCTCTCCCCGGCTGTCTTCACTGAGGACTCTCTTCCTGAAGGTACCTTCAATCAAACAGTGACATGTTTCTCACTCTCCATTGGTGCAGAACACCTGTACACTCATATCCGACCCAGGAAGCAAATATACATATTCTTCTGTACTTGGTTATTACTTTGTCCTGACCAAGCCCTTTTCCCTTTCCTGTTCAACATGTTGGGAGCGGCATGAGACCGGAGATTATTATGTCGGTACATCTGTTTCCCTCTGAAGGTACCATCCACCTTCAGCCTCCGTCACCTGAACTCGGAGGAGACCACCAGTCCCTTTCCCTCCGGCCCGCCAACCCGGCCCCCTCGCCCAACTCCTCCCCGTTGCTCAGGCCCTCTCTGGGCCATGGAGGGTCTGGGAGCCCCGGGGAGGGCCTGGAGGGAGAGGGCGTGACTCTGGGAAGCACAGAGACTCTAAAGAGAGGAAGAGGAGGGGTGGGTGAGGAGCAGCTCCTGTCTAGCTGTGAGTCGGTGAAAACCGTCTGTGACTCCCGAGATGGAGGAGCGGCGCCACATACCCCGTCCATCAGTATCGAGGAGGTGGAGGAGAGGGGGGAGGTGGATGGGGAGGAGGGGGTGGAGGAGAGGGCGGAGGCGGATAGTCTGGTTGAGGGCAGCGTGGGCGGTGCCGAATCTGAGGACCGTTTTGATTGGGCGAGCGATGAGGTGCCACAGAGGCCGGACAGTCTGAAGGGGATCACATCGTTCCAGAGGAGCTCCTCTAACCTGGCCAGGTGACTGGATATTTTGGTTCCAAAAGGGTACCTTTTCCTTATAAAGTGCTTTTGACCAGGGCCCATAGGGACCAAATCAGAGGACGCGTTTCGCCTCGTGCTTCAACTCTCATAATAGTCACAGAAATCGACCTGATATTGCTGTTTACTTTGTGCATCGCTGACTCTACCTTTTAAATATGTCTAATACAATTAATTCCTTCATTTATTCATCCAGCCTGGGCCTGGCCTTCCCTGCCCAGAATGGGAGCCTGGCCCTCGGTCGCTGGCCCAGCGTGGCAGACCGTGGGACGCTGCCAGAAGACTGGGAGAACTACACATACTCCCCTGGATACGAGAGGGCCTACAGCAAAGACTCTAGTAACGACAGGTACACTACTCTATAGAATAACACACCCACTACACCTGTTAGGTCTCATGTTCCAATACGGACTACCCACTACACCTGCTATTGTGTTGACAGTTAGAGCAACACACACCAACCGTATGCAACTGTTAAAATTCTCAATGTTTGGGCGATATACTGTTTACTGGGGTATTTTGAAATACCGACGGTATGATTTTAAATGCCATTTGCGGGGATGTGTGCTACGCCACTGCTTATAACTACCTATAAATTAAGTGTCACTGTAAGAGATCTAAGATGTCAGCTGTGCATTTGGTTTGCTAACCTGCTAGTTAAGTGGCTAGATGTCAGGATCAAGCTTGTTGGTTACAGCAAACATCAGTCCCCTCCTGGATCAAGAACCCTGCTGCCTTGTTTTGTGTGTAAAATGTGTATATATAGCGCCCCTAGTGTGCACATTTGGTAAAACTGTATACCCTGGTATGCTACAGAAACGTTATAAACATTTGGATATCACCCAACACTCTTATATTCACTGGATAAACGATGTGGCTGATCAGATCATGTCCACTCACAAGCCTTTGAGCACGGCCACTATCCGTCACTGACCCAGGTCAAGCACCATGTTAGTCATGCAACAGCAATGTGAATCATCAGACAGCTAGTATCTAGTCATATTAGTCCTCTTGTCTGTGTGACCATGCAGCCTTCGTTCTGTTCCATGGCGTGAGACTACTGTTGACCAGGACCCATAGGGCTCTACATAGTGGAATACTGTTGACCAGGACCCACAGGGCTCTATATAGTGGAATACTGTTGACCAGGACCCATAGGGCTCTATATAGTGAACTACTGTTGACCAGGACCCATAGGGCGCTATATAGTGGAATACTGTTGACCGGGACCCATAGGGCTCTATATAGTGAACTACTGTTGACCAGGACCCATAGGGCGCTATATAGTGAACTACTGTTGACCAGGACCCATAGGGCTCTATATAGTGGAATACTGTTGACCAGGACCCATAGGGCTCTATATAGTGGACTACTGTTGACCAGGACCCATAGGGCTCTATATAGTGGACTACTGTTGACCAGGACCCATAGGGCTCTATATAGTGAACTACTGTTGACCAGGACCCATAGGGCTCTATATAGTGGACTACTGTTGACCAGGACCCATAGGGCTCTATATAGTGGACTACTGTTGACCAGGACCCATAGGGCTCTATATAGGGAACAGGGTTCTGCATTGGGAAGCGTCCTGTATCTCTAACTACCATCGGTGAAGATGAGTTTCTGTTGAATTGACAGAATCACCCTCACTCCCTCCACTTTATCTATATTTCCGTCTCATCTCTCGATCTCAGCCGAGTGTCATCAAGCTGTCTTTGATAAAGTCCAATTATACTCTCTCCCTGTAACGAAGTGGATCAGCTAATTAGTATTTTCATCCACATCCTCTCTTGTCACTCTTTCTCTCTCGCTCTCCTATCGCTTTTTCGTGCTCTCTCTCCTCTCTCTCTGTTCAGTCATCATCTGTGTATGTTTTGTGTGCGTATGAGAGAACCCGACCTAGCCAGTGTCTCTCTGCTTTCATCTACAGACCTCGTATGAAAGGACATGATTTTGGGGGTTGCGTGAGGCTGTTTCCTTGCTTTATCTGTTCTGACTTGTCTGTTTGTGCCTGTTATTGAATATTAGACTTGTCTCTGTTTATGAAGCCTTGCTATGTTGACCGAGCAGAGCTCTGTGGACTGATCACACGGTTAACACCTGTCCTGTTAACACAGCAGGAAAACACCTCACACTACCAATAAAGAGAGCACCTGTCCTCCTTCCCAGGACAATAGCCATAACCCATGTATAATACCCCTCTTATCACTAGCTGTGTTTGTTCTGTGTGTCTGTAACCGTATCGTCTTTCTGTGGGACTAATCCTTCGTGATGAAGCTTAGAGGACTGGTGTTATATTATTAATATATTACTACAGGTCCAGAGGACTGGTGTTATATTATTAATATATTACTGCAGGTCCAGAGGACTGGTGTTATATTATTAATATATTACTGCAGGTCCAGAGGACTGGTGTTATATTATTAATATATTACTACAGGTCCAGAGGACTGGTGTTATATTATTAATATATTACTGCAGGTCCAGAGGACTGGTGTTATATTATTAATATATTACTGCAGGTCCAGAGGACTGGTGTTATATTATTAATATATTACTACAGGTCCAGAGGACTGTTGTTATATTATTAATATATTACTACAGGTCCAGAGGACTGGTGTTATATTATTAATATATTACTGCAGGTCCAGAGGACTGGTGTTATATTATTAATATATTACTACAGGTCCAGAGGACTGGTGTTATATTATTAATATATTACTACAGGTCCAGAGGACTGGTGTTATATTATTAATATATTACTACAGGTCCAGAGGACTGGTGTTATATTATTACAGGTCCAGAGGACTGGTGTTATATTATTACAGGTCCAGAGGACTGGTGTTATATTATTGTTATATTATTGCAGGTCCAGTACAGAGGACTGCCTGGTATTAATATGCTATGGTCTATATGACCTTTTGAGAGGGGTTCTGCTACTCCTACCAGACCTGATGCTGGAGGAGGTGATGGATAAACTGATCCAACCTGAAGCTCTGATCGTCCTCGTCAACCACTCCTCTCCCCTTATACAGCAGGGGGTTATGAAGGTTAGTGCTCTTGTATGTATGTATGTATGTATGTATGTATGTATGTATGCACACACAGGCGCAGGCTAAAATATTTCCACTATGTGTTATGTTGCCTTTTATGTCCCAGCTCCTAGACACTTACATCAGCCAAGCCTTCAACAGTGATCTCATGTTCTTTTAGACCTAATGCTGCTGTGTCTCACTCCTTGTCCTAGTTACCCTGTAGCTCCTGGATTACATTACGTTAGGTTATTTCCTCTCTCCAGCTCCTGGATGCCAGTATGTTATCTCTTCTCTCCAGCTTCTGGATGACAGTATGTTATCTCCTCTCTCCAGCTCCTGGATGCCAGTATGTTATCTCTTCTCTCCAGCTTCTGGATGCCAGTATGTTATCTCTTCTCTCCAGCTTCTGGATGCCAGTATGTTATTTCCTCTCTCCAGCTCCTGGATGCCAGTATGTTATCTCTTCTCTCCAGCTCCTGGATGCCAGTATGTTATCTCTTCTCTCCAGCTTCTGGATGCCAGTATGTTATTTCCTCTCTCCAGCTCCTGGATGCCAGTATGTTATCTCTTCTCTCCAGCTTCTGGATGCCAGTATGTTATCTCTTCTCTCCAGCTTCTGGATGCCAGTATGTTATTTCCTCTCTCCAGCTTCTGGATGCCAGTATGTTATTTCCTCTCTCCAGCTCCTGGATGCCAGTATGTTATCTCTTCTCTCCAGCTTCTGGATGCCAGTATGTTATCTCCTCTCTTCAGTTCCTGGATGCCAGTATGTTATTTCCTCTCTAGCTTCTGGATGCCAGTATGTTATCTCCTCTCTCCAGCTCCTGGATGCCAGTATGTTATCTCTTCTCTCCAGCTTCTGGATGCCAGTATGTTATCTCCTCTCTCCAGCTCCTGGATGCCAGTATGTTATCTCCTCTCCTCAGCTCCTGGATGCCAGTATGTTATCTCTTCTCCTCTCCTCAGCTTCTGGATGCCAGTATGTTATCTCCTCTCTCCAGCTCCTGGATGCCAGTATGTTATCTCTTCTCCTCTCCTCAGCTTCTGGATGCCAGTATGTTATCTCCTCTCTTCAGCTCATGGATGCCAGTATGTTATCTCCTCTCTCCAGCTTCTGGATGCCAGTATGTTATCTCCTCTCTCCAGCTCCTGGATGCCAGTATGTTATCTCCTCTCTTCAGCTCCTGGATGCCAGTATGTTAGGTTATCTCCTCTCTCCAGCTCCTGGATGCCAGTATGTTAGGTTATCTCCTCTCTCCAGCTCCTGGATGCCAGTATGTTAGGTTATCTCCTCTCTCCAGCTCCTGGATGCCAGTATGTTATCTCCTCTCTTCAGCTCCTGGATGCCAGTATGTTATCTCTTCTCCTCTCCTCAGCTTCTGGATGCCAGTATGTTATCTCCTCTCTCCAGCTCCTGGATGCCAGTATGTTATCTCTTCTCCTCTCCTCAGCTTCTGGATGCCAGTATGTTATCTCCTCTCTTCAGCTCATGGATGCCAGTATGTTATCTCCTCTCTCCAGCTTCTGGATGCCAGTATGTTATCTCCTCTCTCCAGCTCCTGGATGCCAGTATGTTATCTCCTCTCTCCAGCTCCTGGATGCCAGTATGTTAGGTTATCTCCTCTCTCCAGCTCCTGGATGCCAGTATGTTATCTCCTCTCTTCAGCTCCTGGATGCCAGTATGTTATCTCTTCTCTCCAGCTCCTGGATGCCAGTATGTTATCTCCTCTCTTCAGCTTCTGGATGCCAGTATGTTATCTCCTCTCCTCAGCTCCTGGATGCCAGTATGTTATCTCTTCTCCTCTCCTCAGCTTCTGGATGCCAGTATGTTAGGTTATCTCCTCTCTCCAGCTCCTGGATGCCAGTATGTTATCTCTTCTCCTCTCCTCAGCTTCTGGATGCCAGTATGTTATCTCCTCTCTTCAGCTCATGCATGCCAGTATGTTATCTCCTCTCTCCAGCTTCTGGATGCCAGTATGTTATCTCCTCTCTCCAGCTTCTGGATGCCAGTATGTTATCTCCTCTCTCCAGCTCCTGGATGCCAGTATGTTAGGTTATCTCCTCTCTCCTGCTCCTGGATGCCAGTATGTTATCTCCTCTCTCCTGCTCCTGGATGCCAGTATGTTATCTCCTCTCTCCAGCTCCTGGATGCCAGTATGTTATCTCCTCTCTCCAGCTCCTGGATGCCAGTATGTTAGGTTATCTCCTCTCTTCAGCTCCTGGATGCCAGTATGTTATCTCTTCTCTCCAGCTCCTGGATGCCAGTATGTTATCTCCTCTCTCCAGCTCCTGGATGCCAGTATGTTATCTCCTCTCTTCAGCTCCTGGATGCCAGTATGTTAGGTTAGATCTGACAGCTTACAGTCTCTCCTCTCTCCAGCTCCTGGATGCCTACTTCAGCCGAGCGTTTAAGGAGCAGAAAGAGAAATTCCTGAAGAACCATGGCTTCAGTCTCTTAGCCAATCAGCTGTACCTGCACCAGGGGACTCGGGGCCTGCTGGAGGTCTTCCTGGAGATGCTGTTTGGACGACCTGTCAGTCTGGAGGAGGAGTGAGTACAGGGTTAGGGGTCAGGTTTTAGGGTTAGGGGTCAGGGGTTAGACTGCTGGAGGAGGAGTGAGTACAGGGTTAGGGGTCAGGTTTTAGGGTTAGGGGTCAGGGGTTAGACTGCTGCAGGAGGAGTGAGTACAGGGAGGGGAGACGCCTGAAGAGACTGATATGAAACAGAAACAATATTGGGGTGTCAGTGTTGTTTATTCTTGTTCTTTTTTCCAGTCTAGACCTGGAGGACATGGAGACCATCAGTCCCTTCAGGAAGCGTTGTGTCATCCCAGTGCTGGGTTTAATAGAGAACAGTCTGTGTGAGAACAGTCTGGTCCACAACGTGCTCTGTATGCTACTGCAGCTCATCAACGCCTGTCCCAAACTGGCTGACATACTGCTGGATCATGGCCTGCTCTACGTCCTCTTCAACACCCTGTCTACACTCAACGGCATGGAGCACGGGTTCGTACCTACAGTTGAACCTCGGCCAAATACTCTGTTTTTCACATTTTCTGACATTTAATCCCAGTAAAAATCCCGTTTTAGGTCAGTTAGGATCACCACTTTATTTTAAGAACGTGAAATGTCAGAATTATAGTAGAGAGAATGATTTATTTCAGCTTTTATTTTGTTTCATCACATTCCCAGTGGGTCAGAAGTTTACATACACTCAATTAGTATTTGGTGGCATTGCCTTTAAATTGTTTAACCGTTTCGGGTAGCCTTCCACAAGCTTCCACAATAAGTTGGGTGAATTTTGGCTCAGAGCTGGTGTAACTGAGTCAGGTTTGTAGGCCTCCTTGCTCGCACACTCTTTTTCAGTTCTGCCCACAAATTTTCTGAAGGATTGAGGTCATGGCTTTGTGATGGCCACTCCAATACCTTGACTTTGTTGTCCTTAAGCCATTTTGCCACAACTTTGGAAGTACGCTTGGGGTCATTGTCCATTTGGAAGACCCATTTGTGACCAAGTTTTAACTTCCTGACTGATGTCTTGATATGTTGCTTCAATAAATCCACATAATTTTCCTTCCTCATGATGCCATCTATTTTGTGAAGTGCACCAGTCCCTCCTGCAGCAAAGCACCCCCACAACATGATGCTGCCACCCCCGTGCTTCACGGTTGGGATGGTGTTCTTCGGCTTGCAAGCCTCCCCCCATTTTCCTCCAAACATAACGATGGTCATTATGGCCAAACAGTTCTATTTCTGTTTCATCAGACCAGAGGACATTTCTCCAAAAAGTATGTTCTTTGTCACCATGTGCAGCTGCAAACCGTAGTCTGGCTTTTTTTATGGCGGTTTTGGAGCAGTGGATTCTTCCTTGCTGAGCGGCCTTTCAGGTTATGTCGATATAGGACTCGTTTTACTGTGGATATAGATACTTTTGTACCGGTTTCCTCCAGCATCTTCACAAGGTCCTTTGCTGTTGTTCTGGGATTGATTTGCACTTTTCGCACCATAGTACGTTCATCTCTAGGAGAGAGAACGCGTCTCCTTCCTGAGCGGTATGACGGCTGCGTAGTCCCATGGTGTTTATACTTGCGTACTATTGTTTGTACAGATGAACGTGGTACCTTCAGGCGTTTGGAAATTGCTCCCAAGGATAAACCAGACTTGTGGAGGTCTACAATATGTTTTCTGAGGTCTTGGCTGATTTCTTTAGATTTTCCTATGATGTCAAGCAAAAGGCACTGAGATTGAAGGTAGGCCTTGAAATGCATCCACAGATACACCTCCAATTCACTCAAATGATGTCAATTAGCCGATCAGAAGCTTCTAAAGCCATGACATCATTTTCTGGAATCTTCCAAGCTGTTTAAAGGCACAGTCAACTTTAGTGTATGTAAACTTCTGACCCACTGGAATTGTGATACAGTGAATTATAAGTGAAATAATCTGTCTGTAAACAACTGTTGTCAAAATTAAGTAGTAAAAGTAGCTGTCCTAACCGACTTGCCAAAACTATAGTTTGTTAAGAAGAAATTTGTGGAGTGGTTGAAAAACGAGTTTTAATGTCTCCAACCTAAGTGTATGTAAACTTCCAACTTCAACGGTACGTCTTCAGAATTCTGAGAATAACACTACAGATACAATGTCCACTGTCCAAGACAACACTACAGATACAATGTCCACTGTCCAAGACAACACTACAGATACAATGTCCACTGTCCAAGACAACACTACAGATACAATGTCCACTGTCCAAGACAACACTACAGACACATGTCCAAGACAACACTACAGATACAATGTCCACTGTCCAAGACAACACCAACACTACAGATACATGTCCACTGTCCAAGACAACACTACAGATACAATGTCCACTGTCCAAGACAACACCAACACTACAGATACATGTCCACTGTCCAAGACAACACTACAGATACAATGTCCACTGTCCAAGACAACACTACAGATACATGTCCACTGTCCAAGACAACACTACAGATACAATGTCCACTGTCCAAGACAACACTACAGATACATGTCCACTGTCCAAGACAACACTACAGATACAATGTCCACTGTCCAAGACAACACTACAGACACATGTCCACTGTCCAAGACAACACTACAGACACATGTCCAAGACAACACTACAGATACAATGTCCACTGTCCAAGACAACACCAACACTACAGATACATGTCCACTGTCCAAGACAACACTACAGATACAATGTCCACTGTCCAAGACAACACTACAGATACAATGTCCACTGTCCAAGACAACACTACAGATACAATGCCCACTGTCCAAGACAACACTACAGATACAATGTCCACTGTCCAAGACAACACTACAGAT